>CAXDID010001066.1:0-40290 GCA_963988835.1 Hexamita inflata
AATGAATCATATGAGTTTTTGTTTTAGCATGTATGTTTTTGAAGTGTAAATAATAGATGTTGTATATACCTATTATTTTTAAGTATAACCAGTTTTTAATGTGATTGGATTTCGTGTAAATACTCTGTTTTAAAACTCTATAAAACTAAAGAAAATTATAAGATTTTATATTATGATCGAATAAATTTCACTTCAAGAAATGCAAGGATATGATAATCCACAGTACTGGGAGAACAAATATAGTTCGGCAGATCACATTGATGAGTGGTATTATTCATACTAATAATTGAAATCACAGATTATTCATTATTTTAAATAAACAGACACTGTGTTATGTGTAGGAAATGGTACTTCTACTTTTCCTATTGAATTATATAATGAAGTGAAATCTGAACTAGTTATTTCTACAGATATTTCAGCTATTGCAACATAATAAATGTAAGTTCATGCTTCAGACTGTGTGAAATTTTAGGTAGATGATGCATTAAATATGAATTAGAAAGATTAATTTTTTGATATAGTGTTTGACAAAGGTTGCTTTGATGCTCTTTCAACCTCAGAAAACAGAGACGATGTTATTAAGAAATTCGTAAGTGAAATTTAAAGAGTTCTCAAGTAAAATGGTAAATATCTCTTACCATCAAAATGACGCCATGTATGGAAGTGGACATATTATTTTACTATAAAATATATTGTTACTATAAGCATGAATTCATGACAAAAGTGGGTTTTCTATTAAAATTTCACTTCTATACAATGTAAAATTTATCCATATTATAATCTAGTTAGTGATATAATTAGGAAATACACCACACAATTGTATTTTAATAAGTCATTTTTGTAATTCTGCGTTATAATAAAATCTCGTAGAATGAAGCTTACAATTAATCATGATTCTTTGTGTTAACCGGAATTTCAGTATAGTTTAGTAGTAATACCAGCTTCAATATAACGGTTTCTAGAGCTGAAATATTTGAATCAAAGGAGACTTGCCAGTATTGCATTTAAATTTTGTCATTGAGTAATTAATCAAAATTTATAGCTTTGAACGCAGAAAATAAAACAAGTAATATCACAACTTTATTAATTGAGATCTAAAAACTAAACAGCGTCGGAGGCAAATCAATACTAGATATAAAATATTCAATCAACTGTAGCAACTTCATTCAATTAGCAGTTCCCAGCTTCATTGACGAACTTAATAGTAAATAATACTTACATAACTGAGTGTTAACTCCTTGTTATTCTGGATAATAAGCCTGAAGAAATCCCAAAAATATAGTTGATATAAAGTAGCTGTACACAAGCGAATTTAGTTTAAAATAATTTTGTAATCCATATTCACTTATTATTAGTTTGTGTAAGTAATTGAGCTCAAAGGTCAAATCTTCACAACTAAAAGCTTAAAATTTTAGAAAATACAATAAATTTTTAAATACATCTGTCTAAGTAGCTACAATTATATTACTATCTAATAATAATATTCATCTAATTCGAAAGCCCCGATAATAACAAAACCGAACACTTCTTCAACAAAAATGTAAAGACTTGTGTCTAAAAATAACTACACGCAAGATCATTACAGATCCTTTGTCTAGTATAGTACAAATATAAATTATTATCCAATACATTGATAAAAGATAGTAGAGATGCAATGTTGGTTGAGTAACCACAAGTACCAAAATCTTACTCTAGATCTGTAACAATGTAATCACATAAGTTATGGGAACTAAAAGTATATTTGAATTACTTTTGGATTTAAATAAAGGAAATCAGTATCGAGCTGGATTAAATAACTGTTATAGTACTGAAATATCCAATATTGATGTATATAGTAATAACTTAATAGAAGGAAATCGTTGGTGAAGATAATAATAAATACAGTTGTTGATGAGATATGCAATATACTGTAACAATACCAGACTTCAAAAACTACTATTTCTCTTACAATTAGAAAATGTTAAAACATTGCTTGAAGGTAGTGAGGTGTTATATTAATACAAAACAAAGATGTCACCTATATTAAAGTGTGAGCTCTTGTTTCCCCCTACTTAAAAGCTTCTAGCTCACACGCTAAATTTTCTATAATAAAGAAATAACGCTAAAGAGATATATAATGATAAGTCACGGGAAACCATACACGCGTTTGGGATATTTTGGAAAGTAGTGGGATGTGTAGATAATATAAATTTCTGAAAGAGCTCCTAGTGGAGAGAGGGCATTCGCTTATGTTTGTTCATTGATTAGCAACAAGAATAATATGTGAGAAACAATATATTTTAAATTGTACAATATATATATATATATATATATATATATATATATATATATATATATATATATATATACTGTGGTCGCCAAGCCAACTTTGATTTCAAAAAATACTAACTATTTCAAAACTATTTTTTGTATTAATTTTAACTATATATTAACTCAATGTTTAGTAGCGTCTCCTTTCTATTTTATTACTTCTTCTAACCTTTTGGGCATAGAGTCAATCAAATGATTGATGATATCTAACGAGATTTACTCCAACGCCCTCTTTACTTCTTCATTTAATAAGTCATATGTGGTACATTCTTCAGGGGAAATGTTTGACTTCAGTGGATTCCAGCAGTGAAAAAGTGGATTTAAGTCTGGACTCATTACTGGAAAGCGATAGAGCTCAATGTTGTTAGCAGTATAAAAGTTTTTCATATACTTACTAAAATGTGTCGGGGCGTTATCTTGTTGCAACTTCAAGTTATGCTATTAAGTGATGGAAGTGTAACTTGTCTGAGAACTTAAGAATTGACAATTGAATTCATGGTCGTACCGCACGGCATAAACCATAATGGACCCTTATATCTATAGCTAATCATACTATAGATCATGCACGAAAACAGTCCATATTTTACACTTCGAGAAAATACTTCGGATTCCACTCGTCTTTAGGTGTTCTGAGCACTCTACTCGCTCGATTTGCATAGCATTTTGAGCGATACTCATCAGTATACTAAAAAGTTCTCCAATATTCAATTGGTTGTTTCAGGTTCATTCGAGCAAAGTTCAAACTTTCCAATTTATGCTTTTCGGTAAGTTTTGGCTTTATCTTAGCAACATAGAAGCTTAAACTGAATTTGGCCAGGAAACGAGATACCGTTGTTAGAGACATGGAAATTCCACGAAGGGCTTAGTATTTTTCAGCTATGATTCGTCGAGTTTCGAATCTATGGCTCTGGCGATATTTAACAACGCGAAAATCTCAGCTTAGTCAAATTTTCTGACACTATTATCGGCATGAGAAGCTTCTAGCTTGCCTGTAACTTCAAAGTGCTTAAAAATGGAATAAACAGTTTGGAGACTACATTGAAGGCAACAAGCAATGTATTTCTTGGTTGCAACAGTTTGTGATTCTGTTTCTCACATTCTCATCATTATGCGACGCTCTTGTATTGTGATCCGTCGGCTTCGTGTGTGCTTCGTCATTTGAAGGATGAAGTGAAAAAGAAATGAACCGCAGAATTAATTGAATATGTTATAATTAGCATAAATACAGTGATTTAATTTTCAAGCGCAATTATTACATAAACATTTGTTAAAATCAAAGTTGGCTCGGACACCACAGTATATATATATATATATTGTATATATATATTTTTATGCAACCACATCAATAATGCCAATCGGCCCTTTACAAACAAAATATGGGCTATTAAACGGCAGATGTGTCTGTTGGCCAGATATCAAGGGATACTATGGGAAATTAGTCGATTACATGTAACTAAACAACCTATATAAATCCATTCTAGCCAAACGGGAACGGAAATGACTCTTATGTGCAAAATGGAACAGCAGATGCCGATATAAGCGATATCTCCTATTTTGACGGTCAAACTCATCTGTCCCAACGGGAAAAATATGCGGAAAACGAAATTATCCAGCTAGCGATGAGCATAGGACCAGAAGCAGTCTTAAATTTGGTTAAAGAGTAACAAAAAGAGTAGGAAAGCTAATCTCGCAGCTTTACTTGCTTGAAGGCTGAACCTGAGCTGTTAGCAGCCAATAAGGCCAAAAATGCCCGAATTTTGAAGGAAATTGAAGCAAAAGACCGGGAAGTCACTCTTAAAATCGAACAAGCATAAAAAATGGAATAACTGAACTAAGAAAAAGATCAATAACTCAACGAAAGCTGGGAAGAAATTACCAGGAAAAACGCAGAGTTAGAGCAACAAAGACAACAATTAGAATTGGCCTTGTTGTAAATCGCTTAAAGAGAACAAGAATCTTTAAAGGAGAAAGAAGATCTTTCAAATTTCTAAAAATAGATTTTATTAAAACAAGAAATCTAATTACAAGAAATAGAAAATGAAAAAATTCAGTTAATGGCTCGAGAAATTATAATATCTTAAAACTCTGGCAAACCACCTCACAAGCCAGAAAATATTTAGAAAGTGTCTGTATCTGTGGAAACACCACACAACAAGGAGGCTTAAACTGTCATGGAAACGGAAAAAGAGGCCGCAAATCCTCTCAGCGAAAACATGCCCAGCATCCAACTTGTATCTCACAACGAGATATCTAAATATCAAACTCCTAAGGCTCACGAAGAACTCAACATAACACATCTTTGTGCCAAAAAGTGCCAAAAGGAATCTGAAAAAGACGCCATTCCGGAATTACTTGCTGTACCAAAACCAGCAGACGGAAAAGACAAATTTCAATAGCCAAATAAATTAGAACCGCCGCCCTTCGAGCTACCAAAAGCGGAAAATCAGGAACTGCGCGATTTCCCAAAAGAGGAAATGCATGTACTTATTGATACTATTTGCGGACATGGTTGTAAAACTACAACCCGCAAGTTTGAGGAAATACCTACCAACCCACTGAACAACGTGGACTTAGTTCAGACCCAACGGGAATGCATACACGTCTCAAAATAGGAAATTGCCACGGAGATGGAAAAGATTTAACGCGCCTACAAATCTAGAAACCTTCACATAAAATGCCCAGTTCCAAACTGTAAATATAGTTTCAATTAGGTTTATGACCTAATGTGCCACTTCCAAGACAATTACAAGTCTCATGATATCAAACTTATCTCAAATATCAGAGAAATGATCGTTAAAGAACTTGATTCTCACAATCTCAAGAATCAAAAATTCAATCATTATTTGCTCTGCATAAATTGTTAATGCCCTTTCAGAGACCTGAAAGCCGCCATCACCCACTAACAAAAATGCATTTTCTACCATGAAATCTTTAGAGCCACCGATCAACAGAACACTCCCCAAGACAGCGAAGGGGGTGAAGCTAACAATCAAAGTGGAGAAAAACGTAGACCGGGGAGACCAAAACCTCCGCGAAAGGAAACAATAACTCCAAAAATCCTAATACGAACAACCCGCCTAACAACCCGAGTAGCAACAACAACGGCAATAATGACAATCCAACTATCATCTACAGTTCAACCGCCAAAAGCTCCAAATGCAGCGTACATGAGTTGTCAAAGTACTGCAACGCTGAAGACGAACTAGCTATAAGAGAGCGCGCTGAAGAAATAATCCTCAAATTCGTACATGCCCCACAAAATGCACCGGCACTAATGGACGAATTCTTAGGGCGTTTCACACGGCCTCAAAGCTATCTAAATGGCTTCGAAGAGACAGAGTATCAGACTAAGTCTCGAACAGAAGACTATATTATGTTCTGCATCAACTACAACCGATTTGGTCTAGCGTAATCACACATAGAAAGATATAACGCAGGTTATCTTAACACCTGAGCAAACATAAGAATTAGACGTCAAACACTTCTCCCAAACAAAACCCGCTGTAACTATTCACGTTCCAGCAAGGGGTGAAGATACTGTGGTACAGTCACAAGCTCCGCTATTTAAAATCGAGGAAGTCGAGACATAAATTCAGTAAATGTATGAATATACATCAGCTGGAGAATCAGGTTTCGGAAACTTGCATCTCAAATACGCACATAAAGCTTGCGATAGATTACTCATCCAAATGTTCAAACAAGGCTTCAATCAGATACATGAAGCAGTAACTATCAAGGACAAATCTAAACTATACAAATCTAGAGTTGTATACATAGATAAACACAAACTTGATAGTGATGGAAAACAGGATTATAGACCAGTACAAGTCCAAGAAGCACTGCTCTCCTGCTACCATTCCATGCTCAAAAGACGTTTAGTCAGCAAAATTAAAATCAATTAAAACTAATTTGCAATCACACCATCCGGAATGCTATTAGCCAAACACAAACTCGCTCTGGCAATCGAAGGCGGCCTTGTCGCCATCAAATTCGACGTGAAAAGAGCCTTCTCGAGTGTTAGACACGAATTGATTGAGAGAATGCTGATAGAGCAGGGGGTAAGTAATATAGATTCCCGCTATATTATGAACCAAATCAAAGCCAGATGGTCAAACAATTTCCATTAACTCCAAGTAGGAATAAACCAAGGTTGTAATCTTAGTACAATCCTATACTGTGGTTTCTCAAACTAAATCATGGAGAAGACACAGGCTGCAAAAGACCAAAATGGAAACTCATATAAATTCGCTTTGGGGTTTATAGACGACATGGTCGTAGTCACAACTCCCGACAAAATCCAACAAACTATCAACGAAACGATTGCTTTGTACAAAGAAATGCATTTAGAAGTAAATACCGAAAAATGCGAGTGCACTCACCCCAACTTCTTTAACAAATCAGGAATCGTGAACTTTTTAGGCTAAGATTTTGGGAAAACAGCGAAACCACTGGCAAAACAAATCACGGACAATCTCAAAAAGAAATTCGATGGATACGCAAAATTAGACATTCCAAACAAGGATAAACTTCTACTCTTCTGTCAATGCATCGTAAGCGCCTGTAATTACGGACCTCTCCTCGATGTCGCGGAACACTGCGCTGAGAACAAGCAGCTTTATCAAGAAATTGACAAGCAGCTGATGGCAGACATGGAAGAAATACTCCACTCAAATGCATCCTCTGATGCACTCCAAAAATTTGCATTTGACTTCAAATGCCAAGGAGGTCTTGGAATCATCTTACCCGGCGCGTACTACGATTAGATGAAGGTAGATCAAATCCAAAAGATTGACTACTATATTCGAGAAAATGGGGATCAAATTACCAAATCAAAACTCGAATAAATCATTGGCAAAATAAACGCCAAAATGACTAAATCTAAGAATTTCTTCAGAGACACACGCAAAGAAATGAAAATCCAAGAAAAAATGTCAATACAGGTCGACGACACGGTGCCTAAACCAGGGTACACACTGCTGGGCCGTAGAAGAATGGACAACACGGCATTCTAATACATGATCAACTGGGTTTTCAACAACGTGAGGGATACACCAATCCCAGAAATTTGCGAACTGTGCAAAAAACCATACAAGGAAGGCCACGAACAAGACTGTAAAAAGATCAACGAGCTGAACATAGCAGCCCACGATCGTTTTGCAAACTTCCTTGAAAGAATCCTCAGAAAGAGATATCAAGCCAGAAAAGTCTGCAAAGACAACGACAACAGGTTGGAAGACCGGACTAAACCGGACATCAGCATTGTGGTCAACGGAGTTCAGATTTATTTGGATATTGGAATCACTTGGGATCTTGATAAATACTACGCTCTCAAAGAGTAGCATTATCGGGACAAAAAGGATTAAAATGGTAACCCGCTCAAAATTATTCCGATTATAATCGGTAAGAATCTCACCATTCATTAAAAGTCGAGAGAATTCTTGGAAGAACTCCGAGTTAATTTCGAGACAATTTATGAAGAGATTGGCTACATGATAAGTACCTCTCAAACACACCGAGCCGAGCTTATGTATAGAAAGAAAGTAGTCCAACGGGGCGAAAAACATAGCGAGATCGATGTAGAGAAACCTAGTGCCAACCGCTTTGCCTCCCTAGCGGACAGTGATGTTTAATTCAAACACACTGACAGCTACGGGAAAATCTTTGATTACCTTCACGAAAAAGGGATGATGAAGGTAGCCACACAATCTCCAATCAAAGAAGTGCCCGCAAAGCCAAGACAGAAAAACTTTGAAAAAGCCCACAAAACAAAGACTAAAAAGAAGTCCACGCAAACAGCAGAAAAAGGCAACGATAAACTGGAGGACACGTCCACAAAGAAAAAACCTGACAAACCCACCCAAACCAAAGTAATCCCCAACGCGAAGATCGCCAAATTGTAAAGAGAATTGTAAAGTTAATTTGATACAGCGGCGACAGTGATGCGTAAATTCAAAGAAACCAAAAAGAAGCATGACGACAAGAAGATCACTTAAAGGACAAACTATGCCGAAGCCCAGTCTGAAAATGAGAAGAAAAAGACTGAAGTAAGTTAGAAAGCTGAACCTATGAAGAATATCGAAGAAAAAGCGCCTGACAAAACGAAGCTTAAGGACGCTCAGAAGCAGAAAGAGAAATAGCCCCCAGTCTAAAAGTCACAAGATCAAAAGACCACTAAAATGCCCCAATCGAACGCAAAGTCTCCTCAAAAGGAAACTTAGAAAAAGAAAGAGGATAAATAACCTGTCTTAGAAAAGCCTGTCGAATAGCCAAAAGATGGTCAAAATGAATAAAAAACGATAACTGACGCAAAATAGAAGACCAAGCCAATCTTAACGAAAGCCTAGAAGAAGAAGCTCCAAATGGAATATCAGAAATAGTTTATCTAACAATAGAGAGCTAAGGAAGATATCAAAGCAGCTAAACCCTAGGAAATAGCTAATCTACCACCGGCAATATACCCCGAAATTAGGAATTTGCATAATCAAATAAACTAAGAAGGACCCAGGTATATAATCAAGTTAATGAACCAATGCATAAAAAACAAAAGCAACCACCATCAAGCAATGCCAATACAACGGAACAACCTCCCGTGCAAGCCGAAGGAAATAACGAGCAAAGAGAAACTGAGACGCGAGAACCAGTTTCTGGAAATTAAGTTAGCGAATCAGGTAAAACTGGTTCGCTGACGACTCCGTGAGGGCCCTGTTGGGTCTTTACTGAGTGGGCATAAATGACGGGTTGAGCCCGTTTTGAAAGTGGAAACACTGGCGTGCGAGAGCCTATGTTTTGCTTTCGAAAGTCTCAATGAAGTCTGTTTGTGCCGTCTCGAGGAAGTGAGATATATATATATATATATAGAGGGATACACCTATCCCAGAAATTTGCGAACTGTGCAAAAAACCATACAAGGAAGGCCACGAACAAGACTGTAAAAAGATCAACGAGCTGAACATAGCAGCCCACGATTGTTTTGCAAACTTCCTTGAAAGAATCCTCAGAAAGAGATATCAAGCCAGAAAAGTCTGCAAAGACAACGACAACAGGTTGGAAGACCGGACTAAACCGGACATCAGCATTGTGGTCAACGGAGTTCAGATTTATTTGGATATTGGAATCACTTGGGATCTTGATAAATACTACGCTCTCAAAGAGTAGCATTATCGGGACAAAAAGGATTAAAATGGCAACCCGCTCAAAATTATTCCGATATTCATTAAAAGTCGAGAGAATTCTTGGAAGAACTCCGAGTTAATTTCGAGACAATTTATGAAGAGATTGGCTACATGATAAGTACCTCTCAAACACACCGAGCCGAGCTTATGTATAGAAAGAAAGTAGTCCAACGGGGCGAAAAACATAGTAGAGAAACCCAGTGCCAACCGCTTTGCCTCCCTAGCGGACAGTGATGTTTAATTCAAACGCACTGACAACTACGGGGAAATCTTTGATTACCTTCACGAAAAAGGAATGACGAAGATAGCCACACAATCTTCAATCAAAGAAGTGCCCGCAAAGCCAAGACAGAAAAACTTTGAAAAAGCCCACAAAACAAAGACTAAAAAGAAGTCCACGCAAACAGCAGAAAAAGGCAACGATAAACTGGATGACACGTTCACAAAGAAAAAACCTGACAAACCCACCCAGACCAAAGTAATCCCCAACGCGAAAGGCAATGACAAGAAAATTTAGTCTCTCAAAGAGAAGATCGCCAAATTGTAAAGAGAATTGTAAAGTTAATTTGATACAGCGGCGGCAGTGATGCGTAAATTCAAAGAAACCAAAAAGAAGCATGACGACAAGAAGATCACTTAAAAGACAAACAATGCCGAAGCCCAGCCTGAAAATGAGAAGAAAAAGACTGAAGTGAGTTAGAAAGCTGAACCTACGAAGAATATCGAAGAAAAAGCGCCTGACAAAACGAAGCTTAAGGACGCTCAGAAGCAGAAAGAGAAAAGCCCCCAGTCTAAAAGTCACAAGATCAAAAGACCACTAAAATGCCCCAATCGAACGCAAAGTCTCCTCAAAAGGAAACTTAGAAAAAGAAAGAGGATAAATAACCTGTCTTAGAAAAGCCTGTCGAATAGCCAAAAGATGGTCTAAATGAATAAAAAACGATAACTGACGCAAAATAGGAAACCAAGCCAATCTTAACGAAAGCCTAGAAGAAGAAGTTCCAAATGGAATATCAGAAATAGTTTATCTAACAATAGAGAGCTAAGGAAGATATCAGCGAAGCTAAACCCTAGGAAAAAGTTAATCTACCACCAGCAATATTCCCGAAATTAGGAATTTGCATAATCAAATAAACTAAGAAGGACCCAGGTATATAATCAAGTTAATGAACCAATGCATAAAAAACAAAAGCAACCACCATCAAGCAATGCCAATACAACGGAACAACCTCCCGTGCAAGCCGAAGGAAATAACGAGCAAAGAGAAACTGAGACGCGAGAACCAGTTTCTGGAAATGAAGTTAGCGAATCAGGTAAAACTGGTCGCTGACGACTCCGTGAGGGCCCTGGTGGGTCTTTACTGAGTGGGCATAAATGACGGGTTGAGCCCGTTTTGAAAGTGGAAACACTGGCGTGCGAGAGCCTATGTTTTGCTTTCGAAAGTCTCAATGAAGTCTGTTTGTGCCGTCTCGAGGAAGTGATATATATATAAAACACTTTCAACATCATTTCCTTAATTATTTATTATATATATATATATAAATTTTCCGTTTTATAAATCTTCCGTTTTCTCCAACGGTTCAATGAATAAATGTTTGTTTAGATAAATTTAGCAATAATAGAAGTAACAGTAAATAATTATCAGTGAGCAATCCAATATATTTGATATCACACTCACTCTTCAGTCGCTCTCTTCCCTCACCGTCCTGTACCTCCCCTTTTCAGCGTACTTCTTCCCGTCCAGCTCTTTCTTAACGGCCCCTATCTACTCCTCCACTCCAATAATAGCTTCGATCTACCCTTCCACTTCAATCCCGCTCATTCTGGCCATCAGTTCGTTCAGCACGCTCCTTTCAGATATCTGTTTTTAAACAATATTCAGTTATTTTATTCCAGTTAATTTACTACTTCCCTTAAAAACTTCCGTTTTCTCGAGCGTTTCTGCGAACGATGAATAGTTTTTGAACCGGGAGCGCTCAAAAGCCGCTGACATTCGCACCAGTTCTCTGTTGCAGTTCTTGTAGACCGTTTGCGCGTCCAAAAGTTAAGCCGGATTAACCTTTTGGAGTCTGTTCGAGCACTTCTCTGAATTAACGGTTGAATTCTATATGGACTAGAACTGGAGCTTCGTTTCTGTGCAGGCAGCTGAGAGCTCAAGCAGGAGTTGGAACTGCGTTTTGAAGATTTGGGCGTTATTTTGCAAATAATCGTGCACTGAGAGCAAAAGCTGCTTGTTCGGACCGCACTCGGCAGCGGCTAACTATTATATTGAATGCAGTAAATCGGGAGCGGACTAAATGAACTCACGCAAGGCCTGGAACGAAACCTACGCGGACTTGTGCACAAAGGCCGTCTACTTCTCCAAATTCGCATAAAACTCACGAGTTGACTTGTACACCGACATTTCAATTTTTTGGAATGGAGTGGAACCAACTACATAAACGCAAATTAATAAATAATAAAATTACCACTTCCTTTGAAAATCAATATTTTAATTATTTTTCACTCAAGAACCAGATGCTGTCCATAAGTTTGATAATTCTGAGCAATCTTTTTGTAAAACTTCGTTCAAATAATTTTATATTGTGGAAGAACCAGTAAAGAAACATTGATGGTAAAAATAGTTGCTACCAATAACTACTCCAATATATGTACCATTCGAAATCCGCACTAGCTAGATTTTCAAGTCTATCAAATACAAATCATTTTATTACATACCAATGATTCCTCCAACAAAATCACATTCTAAAGTCTCATTCTAAAGTAGTTTCTAAAGTACACTGAAGAAGGGTTATTAGATTTGTTTAGAATGACTATAATGAAAGTATTTTCTCAAGAATCAACCAATATTAGTTCCATCTAGTCTATATTGAAATATAGAATAATTCAGGATAAGTTAATTTTTTGGAGATAACACAAGTGCAGAAACATTAACGCAATATCTGAAGCAGAGGCAAAACAAATTAATGACCTTATCCTACCTTTCAATTGAAGAACTTTCACAGTTAAATTAGAAAGATGTTTAAAAATAAAATATAGAGGGGAAAATCCATCCTTATATCTGAAGGTGAAAATATAGTTAAACTTACTTTGAAAGAAGGAATCTTCCCGACAGATAAGAGGAATTTATTCTATAATATTTTTATATTACCACTCTACTCCAGTCCAAAATACTAAAATGCACTAAATTTAGTATCTTTAATACCGGCTGTAGTTGAAGAAATCGACTCCAATTAATATTAAGTGTATAATTAGGTACCAACAACGTAAACATAAAGTGACAGCTGAATTATATATTTCCACACTCAAAGTTTATTATTGCTGACTGTGCTTCACTGAAATAATCAATTTCAATTATAAGAGCAGGGGTGAAAGGAGGACATGTTACTAATGATATATAGTTTTGAGATTCCAGCAGCTCTCGTTAAGTTGGTTAAAATACTAAAATGTAATTAACTTTGATTATTGCAGTTAAACCTTCTAGCCCCGAACACTTTTGATTATTTAAATATGTTAGCTTATGTACTCCTAATTGTCACTTACATTCATTCAGGTTCGCTCTGATACTTTTCCCAAACTTTTGTATTTTATTGTATACGTAGTTCTTCCTAGACGGTTTAGTTGTGATAATTACGCTTTCACTAATTTTAGTATTTTGAGCACTATTATATAAGCTAGCTGATTAACGTTAAATTTTGGTATTAGTATTTAGTACTTATACTAATCCCTCCTTTAAGTCCGAAATTTAATATTTGAGTGATCTCCAATATATTGTAATTCAATTGAAGTTAACGAAAATATGAAATAAATTTAGAATGCTATATTTCTTTAATTAGCACCATATAATACCTTTTAATTTCGCGGGAGTCCATGCCTTCAGATGTAGTCAGTTTAAATGATATAAATATGTAGTATTCTACTGTAAATATTTTTAAAGAGAAGTAGAGTGGTAATATAATATTAAAATAAAATATAAATGTTTTTATGTGCCATCGTATTTCCCCCTATCAAATATAGTTCAGCTCTAATTTAACTTCATATAAGTATCTGGCGACCTTGGATTTTCCCCTCTATATCCTCCAAAATAAAATTAAAACATATTAAAACAAAAGTCTTAAAAACTCAAATTTCATCACTAACAATCTTCAAAGGAATTTAATAATTCAAAGCTTTGCAATAATTTCCCAGTTAATACTGCCAAATTTTGTATTTATTCTTTCAATATCTAATTGACTGTACTCTTTCTTATACGCATGTCGTTTTATAATTTTTAGTTTTTTGTGTTTATGTTTCTCAGCAAATATACAGGAAAATTGATATCTCTTAAGATATTTGCTTTTTAAATTAATTCTACAGTTGGTTATTTGTTGCAATTTTTAAATTCATCAAAATCCAAGAATTTAGAGAATTCAAGAGGGAAATCAATTATTTTATTGAACTATATTTGTAAAATATTGAGTTGTTTCAGCTATAGTAAAGGTTTTACATAAACTATCGAGTTATTATATAAATGCAATTCTTTTAATTTTTATAGTGGCATCAAAGCCTCAACACTTAATATATAACACTCATCTAGTATTAATTTAGTAAGTTCAGTTAAATATTGTAATGGGGTTATATTAATATTTGTGTTTCCATATAAATTTAATTCTTTAAGGTTTACTAGAGTTGTTAATACATCTATACTTGATAATTTGCATTGATATAAATTTAATATTTAAAGATTAGTTAAGTATTTAATGAAGCTTATATCTTTTAAATCGTTAAAATCTAAAATTAATTATTTCAAATTTATTAGAGATCTTAAAGGATCGAATTATTTTAATTTTTAACAGTATTTCAAATTTAAAATTGTAAGTTTCATAAGTTTCTGTAAAGGTATTAAATTTGTTAAATTACTATTCTATGATAAATCTAAGTATTCTAAATTTATTATTGATTATAATGGTTCTATATTAGTTATTTTACAACTGCTTAAATTTAATTTTGTTAGTTTGACTAAGTTTTGAAGTGGTGTCAAATCATTAAAACAATTGTTAGCAAGATATAACTCTTTTAAGTTAACAAGAAAACTTATCATATCTATTTGCTTTAAGCAACAATTATTAATATTTAGTTTTTCTAATTGTATATTGAATTTAATGGTGTGAATGTTTTTTTGAGCATCAAGTATATTTATTTTCATTATATCTTGAGACGTGCTTGTTTAATTTATTGCTGTAATTTGAGATTAATCTTAATTCATTGTGCTAAAATTTAAGGCTACTGAGCGTTAATACATAACACTTAATTTAAATAGATTAGGTAGTTAAAAGCAGTCTATGCTCTAAAAAATACATCTATTAAAGCAAACGCTATGGATGCTTTTAGTATTGAAGTTAATTATAATACTATTGCATTCTTCAAAATTTACTTCTTAAAGATTGTTAAGCTCGTTCAGAGGAGTTGTATCTATTTCATCATATTGTTTGATATGTAACTCTCTAAGATGTTTATATTATGTAAAGTTTTACATTCTAAGTTAATTTAATCTATCTTCAAACAAATCACCATTTTATAATAAATGTAGTACCTCAACGTTTTCTGACTGCAGTAGTTATAAACTTTATATTTAGCAATCGACAATGAACAGTTCCTTAATGTTATTGCATATTTGCTATGAAAATAATTATTCTACGTTTTTAATTTGCACTAGTTCCAATTTTCTAACTTATCCAAAGTAACTGCACTCTTTAATGTTATCGCATTATTCAAGTTTAAGTACTTCCAAGTTTTCAAGGTGAATGTTCTTGAAATTTTCTAATTTTAGGTTATAAATGATCAGTTCTTTCACGGTTCTACTAGTAAATACCGGATTTACGTTATAACATCTAAAAAGTTCCAATTTTTGCACATTCAGGCTCTCTATGAATCTAATATCTCTGATTTTGCTCTCAATTTTGAGCTCACCATCAAAAATGCGCTATTAAAAAATTTTAATATGGGATTCATCGTACTATTTAATTTCTTGCATTTTTTCTTTGAAGAAAATAATTGGGGCTCCAGGCATATTTTAGTATGGATCAGTTGGAGGTCTTGAACCAAAAATCTGTATATTTACATTATTTTATATCTCTTATAATTTAAAACTATAAAGTTAGGTTTAATTTAGTTCTGGCACACATTCAGCATTATTCAAATTTTTGAATTAAACTTATGGTTGCTCACACTTAATTTACTGGAATAATTTATCATTTAATTAAGACTGTTCTTTGAGTTGAGATGTTTACTATAACTTCATAATTGAAGTGGAAGGTTTGATATATTTTGGAATAAAATAATGAAAATTAGTTAAATTAATTATGTATTCAATCAAGTATATCTAGTATCTTCATAGTATATTGAATTTTAATTAGCCTTGCATGAAAATAACAGCCTGAATATCTAACCATTATGGAAGAAGAACTCTAAAGAAAATAGATCAATATAATACGGTAAAATCTCACAAATAGACTCGTGTATAGAGCAAAATCGCATAAGCTTTCAATATCAAAAGAAAGATGTGAGTGTGAAAGATGTTGATAAATCTAGTATCAAGAGTCAATATGTGATTACTTGAGTCTATAAAATATGTGTTAAAATTATTGTTATTTCTTTTATTATTTTTCT
The DNA here is from genome assembly GCA_963988835.1 of Hexamita inflata. Taxonomy (NCBI): domain Eukaryota; phylum Fornicata; order Diplomonadida; family Hexamitidae; genus Hexamita; species Hexamita inflata. The sequence goes on from CAXDID010001066.1 coordinate 16,131, forward strand.
CACTCGCTCATGTTCCAAGTCTTCAATTGTCAACGGTTACTCCGAGCCTGTCCGATCCAGCGCTGCCTTGGGCTTCGCCTTCTTGCCTTGCTCCCACACCCTCGAGGCCTGGCGGCGCTCGCGGTGCCCTTCTTCCGGTAGCTTGACGGTCTCTCTAACCTTACTTCGTTGCGATGGTGCCTTCATGCAGAGCATTAGTTATCAAGCTGGTGTAATGCAGCTTGGCTTCATCGTTAGCGCGCGCTACTGCAAGACAACAGTGTTTACTTAGGAAGGAGACTGTGATCTAAAAAATGTTGCGTTTTTTGTATTGTAACTTTATATTAGGTTTCTGCATTTAACATTGAAGTGAGTAATCACTATATATTATATACTATATATATTACACTATATATATTACACTATATATATTATATACTATATATTATATAGTCTGGATGACCGTAAACTGCCGAATTTTAAATATTGAACAAGGACTCTGTTTCGCTAGCTAATCCAAGAAGAGTTAAGTCACTAATTAACAAATGAGCAATTCCTAGTACTAAAACACTAATATAAAAAACTATATAAATGATACTTTAATTTGAAAACGAATGGGACACAAGATTTTATTAAGTACATTCATTTTGTATTAAATATGCATATACAAAAATAAATATCGTTTCGTAGTGTTTACAGAACTGAATTTTTAAAGATTGTTTTATCAATAAATCTAAAATTTATATATTTAAGAATTCAAGTTCTTAAATGAACAATAAAAATCAGATTTCACTTCACTATTATATTATGTTAATATTATATCTGCTATCATCCATGAACTAGGTAGTCATGTGCATGCCAGTGCACAATAAGTATGCTTAACAATCTGTTTCTTCATAAATTTGCAACAGCTACATTCTAAGAAAGGGCTCTATTAATATTGCAAGAAGGAGTATTCCCTATCTTCTCGCATCCAAACCGCTAGCATAACGCACTCCCCTGCAAGCACCGTCCACCTCAGTCTGTACACAACCGCCACGTAAAATCTGGTTTTGAATCTGACCTACTCGATGCAGAATCTGCCATTGTATTCTCTCTTCGGCCTCACCAACGGTATTTCGACAAGGGATGATCATCCTTTAAAATAGCTTTTGGAACTTTATATTATATATAATTGGTTCTGAATAAATCAGTAAATTTTTGATCCGTAGATTGTATTTTCACTCCCAAATGACAGGGCACCAATACATGTAATATCAAGTTAAATGAGGCCAATAAGGATTAAAATCAAAAGAGAACAATCCGATTGGAACACACAGAGACTAGAATTTGAACCGCTACACCTCTGCCTTATTATTTGTAAGCGACAATGGCTCAAAAAAGTCGATTTTTGAACTTGTAATCAACATTTATAAGACAATGAACAATACGCTTTCAAATATAGTGTTCCGGCGTTTCCCTCCGTAAAATTGAATTCCGCAAAAACATGAAAATCTCGATAAATTTGGCTTAAAACTGGAGGATATAGAGGAGCCGTATGTTAAAGTGAATATCGTTTTAATCATTATTGGTAGATTTACGTTATATATGAATGGAAAATCAACAAAATAATTGAATCAAGATCATTCTAAAATCAATTTTTAAATCGTTTGCGGAATTTATATTCGTTGAGGGAGACATCAGAACTAGCGATTTCCGCAACATTTATAACCAAATCAATAGCATTTAGATTACAAAGTTGAAATTTCGACCTTTTTGAGGCTTTTTTGTTATCGTATAAAAATAATTCGATGTAGTCCTACAGGATATGAACTACTCAGCCCATAAACCAATGTTTTTCTTTTGGCAGTTTGTATCAATTGATTCCTATTCATTAGGAAAAATCTGCCCTGGTCGTTTGGGAGTGAAAATACAATCTATGGATGGAGTGTCCGATTCCGTTCGTGTTCGATGGAGAAAATTGTTCTTGTTAAGAAGGAGATGTAGTGAATGGGACTACGTGCGTGAATATTCTGGCGTCCGTTATCTTGCTGAATAGTTTATAAATAGATATAAACAACTCAATAGTTGAACTATCCAACAAAACGAAGGATCTTGAAAATGTAGCTAAAATTTTGATCAACAGTTAACAGATGAAACTGGATGTCTAAAGTCTGTACTAGTTGAGCAACTAAACTCAAATCTACATTGAAGTCAACTCATCATAGTTGTAACAGTTCATTCTAGAAAATTACACGAAAGCGGAAACTAACTTATAACTAAACACATTAGTGTTGGACAAGAGGATATTCGACAACGTCATCGTTTTAAGCAATTAATTATCAACTCTTAGCAACACTTCTCACACCTTGAACTAAAACATTACGTAGTTAAACCAGAGTTTAAATGCTCAAATAGATTTAACCGAGCTTTTAACTCAGAATATATCAAATTTGAACCAAACTCTTACATGCTCGAATCAAGTAATTCAGCAGCAACAAAAATTAATAAATAGTCTAATTGTCCTTGTAGAGTGCTTGAACAATATAGATTAAGAAACTATTTATGGCCAGTGCTATGGGATAGATGCTGATGATTTTTCATGCAGCTAAAAAGTTTATCAATCGTCCTTTGACCTTTCAGTAATCACTTATTAAGTTATAAATTCTGATAATTTTACAAATAACTGCGTTTTCAGCACAATTACAATCACAAATGCGTTTATTGACGTTTCTAATAATGTTTATCAAGCCAGTTTAAATCCCCTCTTTCAATCTCAAACCTCTTTCACGAACTTGAAGATTCAATTCGGAGCTCAAACTCTGAGCAGTGGGTCGTTCATTTCAACATAAAGCTCAGCAATCACAATCAATCAGATGAACATCGTTTCTAGTTCTGGAAGTCAGCTTACCGTTAACACGAATTCGCAGCTTAATATTTTATTTGATTCACCTACTGGTGCAATTATAAACAATTTATTGGTTAATTTGTCTTTCGCTTCTTCAGTTGGAAATATAACCTTAATTAACAACATCAATGGAGTATTTAACATATCTGGGTATCAGGTGCTTGGTGATTACATTAGCACTCTTACTGTTGCGATGATAGGTATTAACGTTTAAAACTCAACTATAAACGTTAATCAAGTTAGCTTCATGCCTAACATTTACAATGTAGGAACTTGTTCTTCTTATTTGTTCGGGAGTTCTGTTTCATCCGTGAGCTCGTTCGCGATTAATAATTTAGCGGTTATTATTGGAAATAATTTCAACTTTCTGCTTTTGGGTTCAATTTCAACAACAACATATAATACTAATTATTATCTATTTGGAGGAATAATAGCTTATATTAACACCGCATCATCTGTTATTGTAAATAGTGTTATTCTAGACTCTTGCCAGAAATTTAGCACCAGCTACGTGAGTTATTCAGTGTTTCTGGTTGGATACGTTAAGTCTAGTTCAAGCAACATTACAATCAAGAACTTGTGTCTTCAACAGAATATGACGAGCACAACTATAGAATTTCATAGTTTTGGCCTTATCGGATATAATTCTGGAAACACCTCCATTTAAAACGCATCGGTCACCTTCTCCGTTCAGGGTGCGAAGTTCAACAGTTTTGGAATCATCGGGGCTCAATATTCCAATTCCATCTACGCTGAAGGGATTAACTTGATAACTTCTGTGAGCGTTAGTTCCAGTATCGGTTAAAGTGTCGGTTCCGTCATTGGATCAGAAGCTGCTAAAAACAGCTTAGTTCAAAATGCGAGTGTGATCAGAGGAAACGTTTCTGGTTCAAGTTACGTAGGTGGAATTATCGGTTGTTAATACTCGGACATTACGATTATGAATTCTTCGGTGTAAAATTCGAACGTTTCCGGTTCTTATTATATTGGTGGTATTATAGGTACTTTATTCTCGAACACAAACGCAACGGTTATGGACTCTTCAGTTTAAATCTCGAATATATCCGGTTCAAGTAATTACGTTGGTGGTATTATTGGAATGTGTTCTTCCAAATTATATTTAACGAACGCGCAGATTAAGTTCGTGCGCATTTAATGTTCTGGTTAAAATTTAGGGATTATTGTCAGCTATAACGGTGGAACGTATTCGTTTACAACGTCTACAGCTTTTTCGAACTACATCAACGGCGTTTTATAAACTGATTGCACTGCTTTATTAAACAGTAAGCCAGTAACTGGGTGCTGAATGAAAGAATAAAATATTAATTTCACCAAGACGAATTTTAATTAAGTAGAAGTATTTTAATTAATTAATTAAGTAATATCTGTTGTATGCGAAAGTTTATGATAGAGAATATATAATATATTTTCCCATAAGGAAGTTATAATTATCAGTTTTTATTATTTTTAAATATATATGTAATTGTCCACTTCAACAAAAATCCACTTTAACAAAAGCTTCTAAACAAAAATATTATAGGCAAACATAAGTAAAATATAAATACAATTTAAAATAAATAAAATGTCTTCAAGCTTGAGTAAGAGCAACTTACAGACTGCAACCTCTTGGCTGAAGCTTTTAATAAAATGCTCCAAGAAGACACATTGAAAAGATAAAAGGAGAATACCTTGAATAAGAAGAATCAAATGTCATGAACATATTAAAGCAGCTTATGCAATGACAATTTAGTGATTAGATTTATTATTTTCACTTCCATAAAGGTGGCAAATCGACGTGGCCGTGTCCGAAAACGTCACTTTGTGCCAGCGCGATAATGATAACCGCAACAGTGAGCCCTACAAATGATAATACCAAATCTATTTGGAACTGTCTTTTGTTCTTCAAGTGCGTTTTGTCTTTCAAAGACTTCAGCCAAACTGGAAGTACCTCAAGTGGTCTCTGCATAAACCAGAGTGGATACGCTAACATTCCAAATAAAAGCAGGTACATCCATGAGGAAAAGGCGTTGATCCAACTGTGGTTATTCTCTATACTCTGAGTGAGAGCTGTAACGTACGGGAAGTACCTGGGCGCGGCTTCCTTCAAGAATGGGTGATGGATGATGTAGATGGGCATTAGCAGCCTGGAGATCTCATCGATGACCTTCTACCAAAATGCGGTGAATCTTGGAAATGGAATCAAATCGAACATCAAAAACACACAGAATGGAACATGAGCGTATTCATTCACAATTGTTCTCTGCATGAAGAGCCACAGGTAAATGAAAAATACTGAGAGAATCCATCTGGCTACCAATATCTTGGTCTCTTTACAATACGCGAAGTTTATGATTTTCTTCCCTCTTTCGGTTGAGCAAAACATTAATCTCAATAAATAGCATGCAACACCGCAACAATAGTTGCTCATAAAATCACAACCTGGAGCTAGTTCTTAAAGTGAATAAGTCGAAATGGTAACGACGATAATGAAGCTAACTCCCCACTTTCCTTGATGAACGAACATCTTCTTGAAGAAGTATCCCAAGAAGTAACAAATGAGAACGGTTGAAACAAATTATGTATACAAAAATATTATTTTGAATCTGTTCATATCTGTTCTGTTATAGGAATATTTATAAAAGTGCTAATGATATATAACATTCTATTATTAACTAATATTAATCTCAATATATTATATATACTGAAAATGATTTAATATATTTTTTGTTTATATTTATGTGTATTTGTATAAATAATTTTTGTTTTAGCCATATCAAAATAATATCAAATTATTTTTCTCGGATATCTTAAACCCTTTATTTTATTAACAATTTTTTAATATTTTTCAACAAAGGGCCAAAGATATGGTACAAAGCAAGCAAATATGACGTATATATATAAATATATGACATATACTACTTATCATATGCAGACCTACCATACCAAAGATTGTAATAATAAATGTATCTTCTAATCCAATCGATCAATAAGTAGTACTACTCATAAGTAGTACTCATTGAAAGTCGCTTGTAAATTGTTAATAATACCAACAAAATATATTAAAATAACAAGATCAAGATTATCATTTGAACATAATAATAATATAAATTTATGAACATAATAATAAATTAAATTAATATAACACCAACTCATATTTCGTCTATACTTACACTTGAACAAAAAATCAATAATTTAATGCTAACATACATCTATATTAAATTGAAAAGACAAATATCAGTCAGGAGATACAAACCTTAGTATTCTGATGTATTCTGTTACTTTCAAAAACGTAATAGAAAGTTTCAAGATTAATTCCATCTATATCGACTTGGTAACATGTATCTTTAACTACTTTCTTCATATGTTCCAGAATTTGCATTTGTAAATCTTCATTCTACGGTTTCACTTCAATTTGATTGAATTCAAGGTAAATGCAGTTTTTGTTAATTATTTTTGGCGTTCCTTGCAAGCTAGATGTGTATTCAGCACCTTCAAAGTTTATCATAATATCAACGATCGCTTGTATGTTATAAAAAGATACTTTAGGCTGTTAAACGCATTTAAATTTATTTGAATAATAATCTTTGTACTTGTGAAAAATGTAAAATACATTATTGAATCCCTGAACATCAATTGCAATTTGTAATTCCCTATTATATTTATTTGGGATTATTTAATCTATCATTTACTTTTGAATGAATTCGTCAGAGTAGTTTAAAGTATTCCAAGTGTACCCGCTCAATTAAAAATAACTGAACCCGTTTCTAATTTCCCATTTATTAACGAATCTTTCATCTTTAATAACGTCCGTGAACGATTGGAATTATTTCACTGGTTTGGAGTGGGAAAATATTTAGTTCAACGCATCACTTATTTCATCTTTGGTAAATTCTTGAATCATTTTCCCTAAAGGCTCCTTAATCGAATCTAAAACCAAATTTATCATTGACTGATAGATCCAGGACTCTCCACCTGTTAATTAAACGCGAATGGTTTCAATTGATACTAGAAAACTGGGAAACTATTGAACAATCTGATTTGGGCAAATGTCATACGTGCACTCAGTTAAAATTTACAGTTGAGCATTCATATCCTTAATATAAATATTTCCGCTACCTTTGTCGTTTATATATGGATAAGTAGTCTGTTATATTCGCCATTGTAACGATAATTAGAAACTAGCATTTTTAACGTTCGCGATCACCATATTAGCAGAATTTTCCCTGAAAGACATTGTTACACTGTCAAAATCGAAGTCAACAATTGTTATATCTTTCAGAGAAAAGTCAAATGAGGTTGCCCCCAATTTAATGTTAAAAGTCTGATCAAGAAGCTTAAGACCAATTATATATTTGTAATTTGCCACATATTTGTCCAAATATTTGTTAAATCCCTTCTCAGTTCCACATGCTACCATTGCTGAATCTTCACTATACAAAAATCTTGGAAACTATTTCGTCATACAGTCTACTTATTTACTTAAAATGAATACTATCATATGATGTGAAAATATTATAGGAATTTATTCATATTGTGAAGTTAATAAATGTAATTGCTATTTTTCTATGAAAACATGAAAAGTTGGTAATCTACATAAATCTAAAAGAAAGTCTTAAATTAAATCAATTATAACTATAAAATTCATTATTATACTGCATTATATTACATTTTATATTACTAAATTTGAAATATGTATCCAATGAAAATGAAACCAAAAATGAATTGCAATATACCAGATATAACCTAACCTTGCTTGTAAGGGAGGTGCTTACTTGCTTATAAGGGAGTTACCTTATTCAACACCCTAATAAGCAAAAATGTATCTAAAATGTATCTTGGAATTTATTGAATTTGAATGATTTATTGTTAAAAATGGGGTTTAAACGCATGGTATTTGTCACTTGCTTATAAGGAAGTTTTAAATGATGTATATAAGCAAGGTAATGTAGTATTATATTTTTTAAAATACAAACTAAGATAAATTAAAACATTGAAATGTTGTCTCAATTGTTACATTATAGATCATTATAGTAGTTTACAAGTTCTGGAGTTGTTAATTTAAGTTAGTTTCACCTATTATATTATATGGGTAGGTAGGGTAGGTCGTTTCTAAGAATTATTATTAGAATTAAGAGTTTCAGGATAAGAAGTTTTTAATTAACAAGTAAGTCGTTTTTGTACTAGAAACAAACTACATGTAAGAAATATGAAACAAATTATTCAAACTCACTCTGTCTTTTTTGGCATCAAAGCTTTGATATCAAATATTTGTCAAGAAGAAGCTCTATATTCAATAACTTATTAGGTATTATTGTGAAGTGTATTTTCATAATTTGATGTGGTTTATCAAACAAATATATTTTAAATAAATATATTATCATCTATTCTCCACTTCAATTTCAGAACTCAAAATGCCAGTAAATTTGCGTAACACTTTTGGTTAAATTGAGTCTATATTCGGTGAATCATTTAATTTCTTATAGAAACAATTCTAAGATCTACTTCAACCTATTTCAGAAGCGTAAAATGCGCTTGGGTATTAAAATGATCAGGCGCTGTTTTTACTAAACGTACAAAAGAACGTGCCCTACTTCAACACACCATAATACAAAAGTAGTTCGTTCAAAGCCAAGCCAGAGGTAAATAACCTTCAGACGACGTTGCAACAGGTTCAAATTTAGCCAGTACCAAAGCGTTCTCAGTCTTCCAGGCACAGTTCGTTCAAACCTGATACAAAAGTCTATTAACAGCAGTTGAATCAGGTCAAAGCCGAGAGCGAAGCCACTATAAACCAGCTCAAGCAGCAAATGGCGCAATAGCAGGAGGAATTGCTTCAGGAGCAGACTTATAAGCAGTAACAGCTCGAATTTTAGCTTAAATATGTTGAGTCTGAGAAGTAACGTTTAACCCAGATGGACTAGAATTTGCAGCAGCGCCAGCTCCAGCAAAAGCAGATGGAGCACGACCTGCAGTAAAAGGCGATTCTTCTAAAGCAAGAGATTCACAACCTGAACACGAATTACAAGCAGAAAATTCAATCTGAGATCGAAAAGATTCAACAATAACGAAATGAGTACGAGCAGAAGTACGCCCTCGACAAAGCTTAAAAGGAGCACGAAATACAACAACTCCAAGAGAGAATCAACCAAATGCAAAAAGAAGCCGACCAATCTGTAACTTTAAACACCGGCCAATGCCTCAAGTTCTTAGAACACCAAGAAACACAAAACATCCAAGACCAATACGTGTTCACAAACTCAACTCAAAAGTAAGAAACACTTTATCCGAACAACTGGAGACCCAGCGCGAACATGAACATAAACGCCCTCGCAAAACAAGCCCAGGAAAACATTCAAAACCAAACACAAAGAAACTCCTCAAACGGGCAAACGAATCAAGTTCCGGTGAATCGAATCAGTTAAGGATAAAATAGTTCGAACTAAATGAATTATTAAGCACGAAATTCACAATAAACAAATTAGAGGAATTCGCAGGAGCAAAATAATCAGTTCGCGACCCAACTGAACATCCCAATTAACCTTTCACCCCAAAATATCTCACCACATAATCAAGTGAATCAAATGACAGTGTAAATGAACCCGATAAATTCGCAATAAATCCCGCCACACTACCAAACTCCAAATTAACCGCGCACCTCCGGCCAAATTCGCCTGTCCAACTAAAATCTGTAATAAACCATTCAGCACAACGAACCAACCACTACACAGCTGTCAAAATCAAGAATAAGTAACGTGGAGCAGCTTGCGAATCCCTCACCGGCTCAAATAAACGCCTCACAAAAGATAAATTACGTTCCATTCCCTCAGCAAAACGGTTACAAAATTCCGAAGGAGTTCAGACTCAACATTGAGAAGGACCGCGTTCCAGTGGCCGACTGGGCCCAGGGTCAAAATTTGAAAAAGTGCGTTGTGTACTCAGCCCAGGTAAAAGCAGACGAGTACTTTTAATAAAGTGATAAACCAACCGTGTACGACCTGTTCGGAATCCAAAATCACCCGTACGACAGCAAAGCACGATGCACCCAGGTATGGGGCAAAGATAAGCTCCAATAAAGAGATATCGATGAGTACAACAGAGCAATGGGCTGGATGTGAGATAGAACGATGATTTTTAATTGATTTCAGATTTAAAATTTATAATTATTATTATTGCCATAAAATATCACATTTGGTTTTGTATCTGTTGTCAAACTATATTTAGATTTGGAGGTAAAATATATGCTATATTTTTAATCAAAATTAATAATTTTGGTTAGTTAATAATTACAATCAGCTTTAGTGTAGTGTATATTCTTCTTCTAAATCAAATCTTTTCTATAAATATCATAATATCATAATACAGCACATTACACAATTATATGCCATATTTCAATAACCAATAATAAATCTGAGGATTAATATACAGATGGGTTAAGCACTTTAATATAATATAACTTCAATCAATAAAAAGTACTGAAAACAAAAAAATGTGCACATATTCACTCCACCTAACAAATGAGTGTATCCGTTAGAAATAAAAATTCAAAAGAGAAATAAGATGAAATAGACTAAAGAATTTTAGAGGGTATTAGATCCTAGCTCATCCCAAAAAGCACGAAAATTGATAGCGCATATGATGAAGTGTTTAGTTTGTACACGAAGGATGCGAGTAAATTCGGTTCTATCGACTGGAAATCTTTGGACAAAAAGATCAAATAATAAGGTTACGAATCAAAACCTTACTCCTATAGACGATTCTATTAGGTTATTGTTCCAAAAAGAAAATAATCATTTTCAGAAGCAAAGTAAAAGGAGCATGACTTACTACTCGAGAATAAAATAAAAGAATTAAAAATAACACCTGATTAGTCGGAAATACAGATCGAAACGATTAGACTTCAGCTGAAACGGGAAATTGTTGCTGTAATATACGAATATAATTCAAACAATAACAATATCTATAATTGTTAGCGAGAAATCTTTCGAATCAATCATTAAATTAATACTGAGTTTGATAAAATATTGAATAGTATTTAAGAAGATTATTTAAGAAGATTATTTAAGAAGATTATTTAAGAAACATCAGATGATATATTTAAAGGGTGGCCTTTAGAATCTTTTGACTAAACATGGTGAGTGACTGACACTACATAATTTAAAACTGTACTACTTTTTAACAGAATTTTTTAATCTTGACGTTAATCCAATATAATTGACATAATGTGCGTTTAGCCACAAAAATGATAAGAGGAGAATGTAAATATAAATAACTTTAATATATTTGTTCTCCTTTCCACTCGATTACTTCCACTCGTTCCTATCCATGAGATGTGAGTTTTAGTTTATGGTTATCCTACGAATATATGTCTTATATTTAAACATATTCAAGAAATTTAGCTTCACATTGGATTAGAACTGTAGTACTATATTTTAGTAATTAATAGCATCAGGGCATGGGTAAGTGGAAAGTTAATATTTGTTGTTAATATTTGGGTGTATGTTAATATTTGGGTGTATGATAAACATTTATAATATTATTAGTTTGGTGTACATTGATTTGGTGAAGTTTACAATTATTAAATAATACGATTAACCATTAATATTTATTGATTCTATTGAGTGATATCGAAATTCAAGATTTGGCTGATGTTATTTTTTAATGTATGAATAGAAATGAAGAAATCGAGGAAATATGTTGAATATAAGGAAAAATCGCAAAAATTTTTATTTTTGGCAAACGTAATTTTTTAGGAGTTTAAATATCACGTACATATATAGGCAAGTATTAAAATAAAATCGGCAAATAATACAATTATTATGGAAAAATTACTTTTGCTTGCCACGTGATTTATACCATCTTGGGGAGTATAATACGTGTAGATATTAACTAAGAATTGATAACCCGATAAGTTTGTAATAAATAATTATGTTAGCTCCAATTTCCTACTGAACGACTATTTGTTTGAAAGTCTATATAAAATTATTCGGTCTATGTAACTTTAGTCATAAATTAATAATAATTAAGAATAGAATACAGTAATCACCAACCTATTGTAATTAGCTTCTTGGTTCGCTTCTATTCAACAGTAATATCAACTGTGTTGATTTTTAAATTTAAATCGTGTATTGAACGTTTTAAAGTGAACAACGATAATATAAATAATTGCAGCTCAGCAACCACTAAGTTCGGAAGTCTTTATAAAGTTTCGGGTGAATCTCATATTTTATATTTTATGCAGCAATTTTATTATCTTAATTTATGCTTGCATGTGATTATATTATTTGTTTTTCGAGACATTTTTGTTCATAAAATATCCATTAATATCTTTACTTAGGGGGAGTTTATACATATCATTAATTCGTGTTTAAACAGCGTTCTAAGCTTATCAATATCTAATGTCCACTCCATATGATGCAAGATTACAACTCATCCAGAAACACTGATGTTCATAGTATGTCGGACAATGTAACGGAAAGAACAAGAATGTCTTAATAAGAACAATAACAAACACAAGCAGACATACTATTTCACGTTAAATCATTACTCAATAATAAAGGATACAATGTGAAAAGCGATGAGGAAGTATTCAATTTGTATATAATTGATAAAAGGCAACATGGGAAATTATTTTAATCTTTGTGGAAGCCCATAGATGAAATAATCAAGAAAAGCTATTCTTCAAAGTCGTATACTTCCAAATAGTTCTAAGAAGTAATCTTCCCTCATTCTCAAGACCTATTTCCACAAGAGACTAGAGACTAGATAGATGAGTACGTTCTTGAAAAGTTTTAAGAATTCAAAACATACTGGTCGAAAGGTGAAATGGACGCATACAGGCGTGCGCTGAAACACAAAGCTATTGAAGAGTTTAAACTTAAAGAGAACGCCTTAATATACAACTATTATAGTGAAGTAGGCCGAATCAACCACAATATTAATAGGTTAATAAAGGGCTTGAAAACAGATGATATTTTTAAAGGGTGGCCTTTAGAATCTTTTGACTAAACATGGTGAGTGACTGACACTACATATTTTAAACTGTAATACTTTCAAACAGAATTTTTTAATCTTGACGTTAATCCATGAGTTATGTCTAAACACCCGCTTGAACACAGAATTTAAATGTCATTCACTCTACACGTTTTCCGTATGCGGTTTCAGCTTCTTCATGAAGTTGATAATTTGGTGGCGGTTTCTGTCAACGAGTTTTTTGAACGAAAACAAATCGTTCGCGCTGAGTTTGAACTTCTCCTTCACACGCGCCTCCAGTTCCTTCCTGATAGTGTCGCGCCCAGTTTGCTCTAGACTATTAATGTGCAATTAGTGCTCCTCCAGTTGTTTTGAAATGTAGTCAGAAATATCTTTTTGAAACTGCAGATCGTATTCCGGGAGGGAATTCGGGAGGAGCACGCTGAAGAACCTGTGCTGGGATCTCGCCTTGCTTTGATACGGACATACGCCCAATTATTAATCTATCTTTTGCCAATTGATTTAAGGCAAGCTGCTTTTGTTCGCTTGGTAGTACTTCGGAACACCACTCACTTCTCTCTGGTATTTAATTTACATGGCGACTAAGTTCAGTAACTTGTCGTCCAGCTTCTTCGTAAAGGGCCGTGCCGATTTTTGAGGCGTGTGTAAAATGAGGTGGTGTAACGACGCCATTTTTAACAATAATCGCGTATGACACAAAAAGTAGTTATCTGTAACTTACTCTAAGTCTAAATTCATATAACAAATTTTTGTCTACGCCGTCGATACTTATAATTAACCGTAAGTCTAAATTTGATAGCACACTTACAAGTCTGTGCCGTCGATATAATATCATTCGTAACGATTTAAAGATATATAACGGAATATTCTCTCATTCTTGTTTAGAGATACTTGGAGTATTTGGCTTCTTTGTTCCTCTTGGCGTTTTCGTGCTTTTTTCTAGCCCAACGTCATTTATATTATCGGTTCAATTTAGCTTAAATCGTCATCTATCTTCAAACTGCGCCGGCGGCATTCTACTTTAATTTATTCACACAATCACGCTCCAAAATTACGGCATCAATCATGATTCCGTTCACAATGCATTTATATTAATTTTATATTCAGTTGTATTGGCGCGACTGGCCTCATTTGAGTTCAACGTTACTTTCCAGTGTGAGTAACTGCATATCAGCTCTTAGTGCTCTTCTGTTTTCCAAAGAAATCGTTTTCTCGTGATTATGAAGCGGAAATTATTTCGCCAATTTAGTTCTGTGTAAACAGACGCGGAAATCGAAACCATACTTTGTTTGCATTTTAGCAACTTACTTTAAGATTTGGGATTATTTTAATTCGCTTCCTGACTTCCTAATGGAAGCAAAAATAAATCGAGAGTGCTTATTTTTATAATTGGCAGAAACCAAAATTATCTGATGAATTTTCAACATAAATTTTCTATTTTTTAAAAGTAACGCATATATCACATAGAGCATACATTGTACACTATGACTATAAACTACACGACAATTTGTTCTGGTTAAACGACTTTCAATGTGTATCTCATTGATCTAAGTTCGGGTGAAAAATAAATCACAATACATTTTTTGCGTAATTCTGTCCGAAATACATCCTTGTCAACCATCGTTCCACACCGCAAATGTCTAGACAAAGAAAGTGCAACGCCGAATAACAAGGTATCGACAACCGCATACTTAACATTCTTGCACAACTAAGCAATGTGCAAAGCAAACCAGAGGTGCTCAGTCTGTACAACTAGAACCAAAAGAAGTTCAACAAATCCATCAACTGGAAGTAAATAGACGAAACAATAGGCCAGTAAGGCCATCCCACCAAATCCTATTCGTACAGAAGATTCCACGACGTCATCGTTCCCAACTCACTTCACAACTTTCCGGTGGAAACGCAAGAGCAAATCGACAACTTTGTTGCTCAGAAGTTTGCAGCAGAATTCAAAGCGAACTGGTCGAAAGATTAAATAGGCGCGTACAGGCTTGCGCTGAAACACGAAGCGGTTAAAGAGTTTAAACTCCTCGAGCAGGCGTCCACTTACAATTACCAGAGCGAGGTAAGCCGAATCAACCACTTAATTCTTGATCTGATTGATACGTTAACGCCTGAACACCAAGAAAAATAGTAACCTCATCAAACAAAATAGTTAGTTGAGGCAGAAGATATAAAAGATTTAATTTCTCCCGAAGGAGCTCCCTATTTTCCTTTCGATTAATATGAGTGACTGAATTTTGTGTTTGTCAACATGACGTTTAAATGTTCAATTCATCTAATACTTTTACTGCTATGCCATTCACTCTACACGTTTTCCATAATAATTATTATTGCCGTAAAATATCACGTTTAGAAAGAAAAATAGGTGAGATTAGTTCAGACTATTGAGATTTGTTTTGTAGTATTTAGATTTGGGATGATTTGATAACATTAATGAAATCATCTTCTAAACAATTCAATGGAACTTTACTTTTGTGCTTTTGTTTTTATTTTCATTCGCTTCCAAAAATAATTATTAGGAGTTTCAGTTACACCTATAAATGATATGTATCCAAAAATATAATATTATCAAAATTCTATAAGTGGTTGAAATTTTATTCATGCGATTTATAACGTGGGAAGCGGAGAAAATGTATCACTATCTCAGAAACACATCATTTTATCGCGTGAGTTTTAGTTTATGGTTATCCTACGAATATATGTCTTATATTTAAACATATTCAAGAAATTTAGCTTCACATTGGATTAGAACTGTAGTACTATATTTTAGTAATTAATAGCATCAGGGCATGGGTAAGTGGAAATATTGTATGTTAATATTTGGGTGTATGATAAACATTTATAATATTATTAGTTTGGTGTACATTGATTTGGTGAAGTTTACAATTATTAAATAATACGATTAACCATTAATATTTATTGATTCTATTGAGTGATATCGAAATTCAAGATTTGGCTGATGTTATTTTTTAATGTATGAATAGAAATGAAGAAATCGAGGAAATATGTTGAATATAAGGAAAAATCGCAAAAATTTTTATTTTTGGCAAACGTAATTTTTTAGGAGTTTAAATATCACGTACATATATAGGCAAGTATTAAAATAAAATCGGCAAATAATACAATTATTATGGAAAAATTACTTTTGCTTGCCACGTGATTTATACCATCTTGGGGAGTATAATACGTGTAGATATTAACTAAGAATTGATAACCCGATAAGTTTGTAATAAATAATTATGTTAGCTCCAATTTCCTACTGAACGACTATTTGTTTGAAAGTCTATATAAAATTATTCGGTCTATGTAACTTTAGTCATAAATTAATAATAATTAAGAATAGAATACAGTAATCACCAACCTATTGTAATTAGCTTCTTGGTTCGCTTCTATTCAACAGTAATATCAACTGTGTTGATTTTTAAATTTAAATCGTGTATTGAACGTTTTAAAGTGAACAACGATAATATAAATAATTGCAGCTCAGCAACCACTAAGTTCGGAAGTCTTTATAAAGTTTCGGGTGAATCTCATATTTTATATTTTATGCAGCAATTTTATTATCTTAATTTATGCTTGCATGTGATTATATTATTTGTTTTTCGAGACATTTTTGTTCATAAAATATCCATTAATATCTTTACTTTGGGGGAGTTTATACATATCATTAATTCGTGTTTAAACAGCGTTCTGAGCTTATCAATATCTAATGTCCACTCCATATGATGCAAGATTACAACTCATCCAGAAACACTGATGTTCATAGTATGTCGGACAATGTAACGGAAAGAACAAGAATGTCTTAATAAGAACAATAACAAACACAAGCAGACATACTATTTCACGTTAAATCATTACTCAATAATAAAGGATACAATGTGAAAAGCGATGAGGAAGTATTCAATTTGTATATAATTGATAAAAGGCAACATGGGAAATTATTTTAATCTTTGTGGAAGCCCATAGATGAAATAATCAAGAAAAGCTATTCTTCAAAGTCGTATACTTCCAAATAGTTCTAAGAAGTAATCTTCCCTCATTCTCAAGACCTATTTCCACAAGAGACTAGAGACTAGATAGATGAGTACGTTCTTGAAAAGTTTTAAGAATTCAAAACATACTGGTCGAAAGGTGAAATGGACGCATACAGGCGTGCGCTGAAACACAAAGCTATTGAAGAGTTTAAACTTAAAGAGAACGCCTTAATATACAACTATTATAGTGAAGTAGGCCGAATCAACCACAATATTAATAGGTTAATAAAGGGCTTGAAAACAGATGATATATTTAAAGGGTGGCCTTTAGAATCTTTTGACTAAACATGGTGAGTGACTGACACTACATATTTTAAACTGTAATACTTTCAAACAGAATTTTTTAATCTTGACGTTAATCCATGAGTTATGTCTAAACACCCGCTTGAACACAGAATTTAAATGTCATTCACTCTACACGTTTTCCGTATGCGGTTTCAGCTTCTTCATGAAGTTGATAATTTGGTGGCGGTTTCTGTCAACGAGTTTTTTGAACGAAAACAAATCGTTCGCGCTGAGTTTGAACTTCTCCTTCACACGCGCCTCCAGTTCCTTCCTGAAAGTGTCGCGCCCAGTTCGCTCTAAACTATTAATGTGCAATTAGTGCTCCTCCAGTTGTTTTGAAATGTAGTCAGAAATATCTTTTTGAAACTGCAGATCGTATTCCGGGAGGGAATTCGGGAGGAGCACGCTGAAGAACCTGTGCTGGGATCTCGCCTTGCTTTGATACGGACATACGCCCAATTATTAATCTATCTTTTGCCAATTGATTTAAGGCAAGCTGCTTTTGTTCGCTTGGTAGTACTTCGGAACACCACTCACTTCTCTCTGGTATTTAATTTACATGGCGACTAAGTTCAGTAACTTGTCGTCCAGCTCCTGCGTAAAGGGCCGTGCCGATTTTTGAGGCATGTGTAAAATGAGGTGGTGTAACGACGCCATTTTTAACAATAATCGCGTATGACACAAAAAGTAGTTATCTGTAACTTACTCTAAGTCTAAATTCATATAACAAATTTTTGTCTACGCCGTCGATACTTATAATTAACCGTAAGTCTAAATTTGATAGCACACTTACAAGTCTGTGCCGTCGATGTAATATCATTCGTAACGATTTAAAGATATATAACGGAATATTCTCTCATTCTTGTTTAGAGATACTTGGAGTATTTGGCTTCTTTGTTCCTCTTGGCGTTTTCGTGCTTTTTTCTAGCCCAACGTCATTTATATTATCGGTTCAATTTAGCTTAAATCGTCATCTATCTTCAAACTGCGCCGGCGGCATTCTACTTTAATTTATTCACACAATCACGCTCCAAAATTACGGCATCAATCATGATTCCGTTCACAATGCATTTATATTAATTTTATATTCAGTTGTATTGGCGCGACTGGCCTCATTTGAGTTCAACGTTACTTTCCAGTGTGAGTAACTGCATATCAGCTCTTAGTGCTCTTCTGTTTTCCAAAGAAATCGTTTTCTCGTGATTATGAAGCGGAAATTATTTCGCTAATTTAGTTCTGTGTAAACAGACGCGGAAATCGAAACCATACTTTGTTTACATTTTAGCAACTTACTTTAAGATTTGGGATTATTTTAATTCGCTTCCTGACTTCCTAATGGATGCAAAAATAAATCGAGAGTGCTTATTTTTATAATTGGCAGAAACCAAAATTATCTGATGAATTTTCAACATAAATTTTCTATTTTTTAAAAGTAACGCATATATCACATAGAGCATACATTGTACACTATGACTATAAACTACACGACAATTTGTTCTGGTTAAACGACTTTCAATGTGTATCTCATTGATCTAAGTTCGGGTGAAAAATAAATCACAATACATTTTTTGCGTAATTCTGTCCGAAATACATCCTTGTCAACCATCGTTCCACACCGCAAATGTCTAGACAAAGAAAGTGCAACGCCGAATAACAAGGTATCGACAACCGCATACTTAACATTCTTGCACAACTAAGCAATGTGCAAAGCAAACCAGAGGTGCTCAGTCTGTACAACTAGAACCAAAAGAAGTTCAACAAATCCATCAACTGGAAGTAAATAGACGAAACAATAGGCCAGTAAGGCCATCCCACCAAATCCTATTCGTACAGAAGATTCCACGACGTCATCGTTCCCAACTCACTTCACAACTTTCCGGTGGAAACGCAAGAGCAAATCGACAACTTTGTTGCTCAGAAGTTTGCAGCAGAATTCAAAGCGAACTGGTCGAAAGATTAAATAGGCGCGTACAGGCTTGCGCTGAAACACGAAGCGGTTAAAGAGTTTAAACTCCTCGAGCAGGCGTCCACTTACAATTACCAGAGCGAGGTAAGCCGAATCAACCACTTAATTCTTGATCTGATTGATACGTTAACGCCTGAACACCAAGAAAAATAGTAACCTCATCAAACAAAATAGTTAGTTGAGGCAGAAGATATAAAAGATTTAATTTCTCCCGAAGGAGCTCCCTATTTTCCTTTCGATTAATATGAGTGACTGAATTTTGTGTTTGTCAACATGACGTTTAAATGTTCAATTCATCTAATACTTTTACTGTTATGCCATTCACTCTACACGTTTTCCATAATAATTATTATTGCCGTAAAATATCACGTTTAGAAAGAAAAATAGGTGAGATTAGTTCAGACTATTGAGATTTGTTTTGTAGTATTTAGATTTGGGATGATTTGATAACATTAATGAAATCATCTTCTAAACAATTCAATGGAACTTTACTTTTGTGCTTTTGTTTTTATTTTCATTCGCTTCCAAAAATAATTATTAGGAGTTTCAGTTACACCTATAAATGATATGTATCCAAAAATATAATATTATCAAAATTCTATAAGTGGTTGAAATTTTATTCATGCGATTTATAACGTGGGAAGCGGAGAAAATGTATCACTATCTCAGAAACACATCATTTTATCGTGAGTTTTAGTTTATGGTTATCCTACGAATATATGTCTTATATTTAAACATATTCAAGAAATTTAGCTTCACATTGGATTAGAACTGTAGTACTATATTTTAGTAATTAATAGCATCAGGGCATGGGTAAGTGGAAAGTTAATATTTGTTGTTAATATTTGGGTGTATGTTAATATTTGGGTGTATGATAAACATTTATAATATTATTAGTTTGGTGTACATTGATTTGGTGAAGTTTACAATTATTAAATAATACGATTAACCATTAATATTTATTGATTCTATTGAGTGATATCGAAATTCAAGATTTGGCTGATGTTATTTTTTAATGTATGAATAGAAATGAAGAAATCGAGGAAATATGTTGAATATAAGGAAAAATCGCAAAAATTTTTATTTTTGGCAAACGTAATTTTTTAGGAGTTTAAATATCACGTACATATATAGGCAAGTATTAAAATAAAATCGGCAAATAATACAATTATTATGGAAAAATTACTTTTGCTTGCCACGTGATTTATACCATCTTGGGGAGTATAATACGTGTAGATATTAACTAAGAATTGATAACCCGATAAGTTTGTAATAAATAATTATGTTAGCTCCAATTTCCTACTGAACGACTATTTGTTTGAAAGTCTATATAAAATTATTCGGTCTATGTAACTTTAGTCATAAATTAATAATAATTAAGAATAGAATACAGTAATCACCAACCTATTGTAATTAGCTTCTTGGTTCGCTTCTATTCAACAGTAATATCAACTGTGTTGATTTTTAAATTTAAATCGTGTATTGAACGTTTTAAAGTGAACAACGATAATATAAATAATTGCAGCTCAGCAACCACTAAGTTCGGAAGTCTTTATAAAGTTTCGGGTGAATCTCATATTTTATATTTTATGCAGCAATTTTATTATCTTAATTTATGCTTGCATGTGATTATATTATTTGTTTTTCGAGACATTTTTGTTCATAAAATATCCATTAATATCTTTACTTAGGGGGAGTTTATACATATCATTAATTCGTGTTTAAACAGCGTTCTAAGCTTATCAATATCTAATGTCCACTCCATATGATGCAAGATTACAACTCATCCAGAAACACTGATGTTCATAGTATGTCGGACAATGTAACGGAAAGAACAAGAATGTCTTAATAAGAACAATAACAAACACAAGCAGACATACTATTTCACGTTAAATCATTACTCAATAATAAAGGATACAATGTGAAAAGCGATGAGGAAGTATTCAATTTGTATATAATTGATAAAAGGCAACATGGGAAATTATTTTAATCTTTGTGGAAGCCCATAGATGAAATAATCAAGAAAAGCTATTCTTCAAAGTCGTATACTTCCAAATAGTTCTAAGAAGTAATCTTCCCTCATTCTCAAGACCTATTTCCACAAGAGACTAGAGACTAGATAGATGAGTACGTTCTTGAAAAGTTTTAAGAATTCAAAACATACTGGTCGAAAGGTGAAATGGACGCATACAGGCGTGCGCTGAAACACAAAGCTATTGAAGAGTTTAAACTTAAAGAGAACGCCTTAATATACAACTATTATAGTGAAGTAGGCCGAATCAACCACAATATTAATAGGTTAATAAAGGGCTTGAAAACAGATGATATTTTTAAAGGGTGGCCTTTAGAATCTTTTGACTAAACATGGTGAGTGACTGACACTACATATTTTAAACTGTAATACTTTCAAACAGAATTTTTTAATCTTGACGTTAATCCATGAGTTATGTCTAAACACCCGCTTGAACACAGAATTTAAATGTCATTCACTCTACACGTTTTCCGTATGCGGTTTCAGCTTCTTCATGAAGTTGATAATTTGGTGGCGGTTTCTGTCAACGAGTTTTTTGAACGAAAACAAATCGTTCGCGCTGAGTTTGAACTTCTCCTTCACACGCGCCTCCAGTTCCTTCCTGATAGTGTCGCGCCCAGTTTGCTCTAGACTATTAATGTGCAATTAGTGCTCCTCCAGTTGTTTTGAAATGTAGTCAGAAATATCTTTTTGAAACTGCAGATCGTATTCCGGGAGGGAATTCGGGAGGAGCACGCTGAAGAACCTGTGCTGGGATCTCGCCTTGCTTTGATACGGACATACGCCCAATTATTAATCTATCTTTTGCCAATTGATTTAAGGCAAGCTGCTTTTGTTCGCTTGGTAGTACTTCGGAACACCACTCACTTCTCTCTGGTATTTAATTTACATGGCGACTAAGTTCAGTAACTTGTCGTCCAGCTTCTTCGTAAAGGGCCGTGCCGATTTTTGAGGCGTGTGTAAAATGAGGTGGTGTAACGACGCCATTTTTAACAATAATCGCGTATGACACAAAAAGTAGTTATCTGTAACTTACTCTAAGTCTAAATTCATATAACAAATTTTTGTCTACGCCGTCGATACTTATAATTAACCGTAAGTCTAAATTTGATAGCACACTTACAAGTCTGTGCCGTCGATATAATATCATTCGTAACGATTTAAAGATATATAACGGAATATTCTCTCATTCTTGTTTAGAGATACTTGGAGTATTTGGCTTCTTTGTTCCTCTTGGCGTTTTCGTGCTTTTTTCTAGCCCAACGTCATTTATATTATCGGTTCAATTTAGCTTAAATCGTCATCTATCTTCAAACTGCGCCGGCGGCATTCTACTTTAATTTATTCACACAATCACGCTCCAAAATTACGGCATCAATCATGATTCCGTTCACAATGCATTTATATTAATTTTATATTCAGTTGTATTGGCGCGACTGGCCTCATTTGAGTTCAACGTTACTTTCCAGTGTGAGTAACTGCATATCAGCTCTTAGTGCTCTTCTGTTTTCCAAAGAAATCGTTTTCTCGTGATTATGAAGCGGAAATTATTTCGCCAATTTAGTTCTGTGTAAACAGACGCGGAAATCGAAACCATACTTTGTTTGCATTTTAGCAACTTACTTTAAGATTTGGGATTATTTTAATTCGCTTCCTGACTTCCTAATGGAAGCAAAAATAAATCGAGAGTGCTTATTTTTATAATTGGCAGAAACCAAAATTATCTGATGAATTTTCAACATAAATTTTCTATTTTTTAAAAGTAACGCATATATCACATAGAGCATACATTGTACACTATGACTATAAACTACACGACAATTTGTTCTGGTTAAACGACTTTCAATGTGTATCTCATTGATCTAAGTTCGGGTGAAAAATAAATCACAATACATTTTTTGCGTAATTATGTCCGAAATACAACCTTGTCAACCATCGTTCCACACCACAAATGCCCAGAAAAAGAAAAAGCAACGCCGAATAACAACTAATCGACAACAACATACTTAACATTCTAGCACAACTAAGCAATGTGCAAAGCAAACCAGAGGTGCTCAGTCTGTACAACTAGAACCAAAAGAATTTCAACAAATCCATAAACTGGAAGTAAATAGACGAAACAATAGGCCAGAAAAGCCATCCCACCAAATCCTATTCGTACAGAAGATTCCACGACATCATCGCTCCCAACTCACTACACAACTTTCCGGTGGAAACGCAAGAGCAAATCGACAACTTTGTTTCTCAAAAGTTTGCAGCAGAATTCAAAGCGAACTGGTCGAAAGATTAAATAGACGCGTACAGGCTTGCGCTGAAAAACTAAACTGTTAAATAGTTTAAACTCCTCGAGCAGGCGTCCACTTACAATTACCAGAGCGAAGTAAGCCGAATCAACCACAAAATTCTTGATCTTATTGATAAGTTAACACCTGAACACCAAGAAAAATAGTAACATAATCAAAAAAAATAGTTAGTTAAAGCAGAAGATATAAAAAATTTAATTTCTCCCGAAGGATCTCCCTATTATACTTTCGATAATATGAGTGACTGAATTTTGTGTTTGTCAACATGACGTTTAAATGATCAATTCATCTAATACTTATACTGCAATGCCATTCACTCTACACGTTTTCCATAATAATTATTATTGCCGTAAAATATCACGTTTAGAAAGAAAAATAGGTGAGATTAGTTCAGACTATTGAGATTTGTTTTGTAGTATTTAGATTTGGGATGATTTGATAACATTAATGAAATCATCTTCTAAACAATTCAATGGAACTTTACTTTTGTGCTTTTGTTTTTATTTTCATTCGCTTCCAAAAATAATTATTAGGAGTTTCAGTTACACCTATAAATGATATGTATCCAAAAATATAATATTATCAAAATTCTATAAGTGGTTGAAATTTTATTCATGCGATTTATAACGTGGGAAGCGGAGAAAATGTATCACTATCTCAGAAACACATCATTTTATCGCG
>CAXDID010001067.1:0-98094 GCA_963988835.1 Hexamita inflata
TTAAATTTACGGCTAAAGGAGAGCTGCTTGCTGTTTGAACCACTTTTGATGAAAGTAGAATCATTGATAAGGATTAAACGTGTTTTATGGACACGACATACAGAAAATATTGAAACATGGGCGCATCAGCCAATACTTCACAGAGCTGTAAGTGTGCAAATTGACAGTTGTGGAAGCGTAAGTTCAATAGTGGGTTACCTCTAAGCTAAAACCCACCATTAATTCAATTGGGGTAAATATTTTATGCGCTGGGCTGAACCTTAATTTAAATAGTATATTGTTTTAATTGTAGAATTCGTTTCCATGATTCTTGTCTTTTCGCAAATTTGTCCGAACTTTATGGTTTTGAAAATTTAACTAATGAATACAACTAACACGTATTAAACGATGTGTAATCGATATGTGACTGTATTTTCACCATAATTATTTTGGTTCGCACCATTATAATCTTGGTCAAAGATGAAAGTTACAGAAACGGCTCCAGAAGAGTGTCTGAGAGTAATTCTATAAATATCGTCCGCCTCGGGGCTAAGTATCTGGATTCAGATATTACCATTTGTTTTCAGTTTCCTGCAAATTTCTTGCATCAATGGCATGAACTAACGAACGAAGAAGCACCGCGGAGTGTGGATTGTATGCAGAATATGCTGTCGCTTTAGAGTACGTAGCGCTTTAATACTGTGAACCGTATCTGCGTTGTACATCTATCCAATACTGCAACGACCACTATCGATTTCAAATTATCGCAATGCAAAAGAATCGATTTGTTGTAAACAATTGCAGTGTAAGTTTCCAACATATGCTGTTTTACATTGCCTAGTATGTCCTGCAACGAAACGAAACATCTGTAGGCTCTACATTTTACTAGCGTTAAACTTTAACAACGCACTAGATGTTGGCGTTCTGTAACTACTATTTAAAGAAGGGGCAATTCAGGGTCGGGTATGACCTCAGACTATTATCGACTATTTCCCAGAATATGACACGAAAATCGTTTCGGTGTCTAAACATAAAGTAGACACACGGTGTCCAGTTTTCACGACGATAATGAGTGTTCACATCTTTTCTAGAAGTCTCGCCTGGTCGACTTTACGGTGTTCCAGCTCAACCGCACTATTAAATAGCCTTTTGCGCAAACATCGTTTGTTGAGATATATGTGAGTATATTGGTTTTCACTATTATTATCTTGGCCGAAGATGAAAGTGAACATTCTGAATATAATAATTAAATAGTTACATTTACTATGTTGTCCACTTCAATATTGAAATGTGACAGCCAGACATTGCATGCTGCAAGTAAGAGACACTAACATTTTATAGTGGAAGGCCTAATACAGTTCGTGCCAATCTAGCGAAACAGTTAAATGGCTTGTCAATTCTGCTTTGCGTATTTCTGTATGGCGTTCAGGATGACCCGGTCAGAAAGTATAAAGTCATTCTAAAACTATTCGTGGGTTATATTAAATGAAAAAGCGGGCACTCATTACGGCTCTTTAAATTTACGGCTAAAGGAGAGCTGCTTGCTGTTTGAACCACTTTTGATGAAAGTAGAATCATTGATAAGGATTAAACGTGTTTTATGGACACGACATACAGAAAATATTGAAACATGGGCGCATCAGCCAATACTTCACAGAGCTGTAAGTGTGCAAATTGACAGTTGTGGAAGCGTAAGTTCAATAGTGGGTTACCTCTAAGCTAAAACCCACCATTAATTCAATTGGGGTAAATATTTTATGCGCTGGGCTGAACCTGAATTTAAATAGTATATTGTTTTAATTGTAGAATTCGTTTCCATGATTCTTGTCTTTTCGCAAATTTGTCCGAACTTTATGGTTTTGAAAATTTAACTAATGAATACAACTAACACGTATTAAACGATGTGTAATCGATATGTGACTGTATTTTCACCATAATTATTTTGGTTCGCACCATTATAATCTTGGTCAAAGATGAAAGTTACAGAAACGGCTCCAGAAGAGTGTCTGAGAGTAATTCTATAAATAGCGATAAATGATAAAACACTTAAATCGAGATTTGTTAGTTCTTAGTTATCTTTTATTTCTAGCACACCATCAATTACTTTGTCTTAAAATTCTCGAATCATATTTTAATCATATTCTGACAAATATTATTTTTTACCGTTCTTCACCGAATTTATTTCTTTCATTTTGATTGATGTGAAACTATTATTATCGTTTATACTTTTAATTTTATTATATATTTTTAATTAAAAATGATGTGGCGATATTAACTTGGGGTAATGATTGCCGACAATTGAAGATTTGGACATTTGAGCAAATGAGTTAAAATATTTATCAATACACTAGCGCGTTAGTATTAAACTTTCTTATTTATTTTTAAATAATAATTGGTATGATATGATCCCACTTCAAATGAAATCTAACAAAATTGAAGTAAAAATGATGAAATTATTCTAAAATCTCGTTTAAAATGGTTCTTTAATTATTAATAATACAGAAGCGCTTAAAAGCTTATCATTTTTTAAAATTTTAATATAAAAGTGCTTAAAGTTAGAAATTGTATCAAACGTGTCCCAGAACTTTAAAATGATTCTATAACAGAGTTATAAATTAATTAATGTAAGTTATAAAGTATAGAAGGTTTGAAACTTAAGAATCTTGAAATTCTTAATTTGTGCAACAATAATTTAATCTGTATTAATAACATTATAAGTACTAAGTATTAATAAGTTTATAAGACTTGCTATAGGATTAAAAAAGATACATAAATTGATCAATTTTATAATTTTTGATATGTTATCAATAGATATATGTGTATAATAAAAATATTATTAACACATCTACCACATCAAGATTTGCTGAGATATCACTATGCTTCATTTTTTTGCTTATTTTTAATTATTACTAATTCAGGAGAGGAGCTGGGAGTGAAATATTTTACAGTATTATATACTGCTATATATGTTATTATCCAATGCAAAATAATATATTTACTTGAGAAAATATTTTTAAGAACAGTCATTCTTATAAGTTTTAAACAAAGTTGAAAGATTAAAATGATCGGGAATTTACCAAATACAAAGACATATCCCGACTAATTTTCAGTTAAATAGAACAGTGACATTCGTCGAGCCAGTAGTTATTTATAAGATAGCGTTATTTTGAAGAAATTATATTTCATTGTGAAGTGATGTTATTCAGCACAGTTTTATATACTATATTACCCGTAACTCAAATATATGCTTTAAAATATTGCGCTCGTTTATGGCGGGTATTTATAATAAGAAACTGTTTCATGTTAATCATAATATAATTATTTCAATAATTTAAAAATACGAATAAAATATAGATTTCACACTTCAAATGTATTACAATTTTTAAAAATGTTGCTTGATTTCCTAATAT
Organism: Hexamita inflata; assembly: GCA_963988835.1. Taxonomy (NCBI): domain Eukaryota; phylum Fornicata; order Diplomonadida; family Hexamitidae; genus Hexamita; species Hexamita inflata. The sequence continues at coordinate 3,390 of CAXDID010001067.1, forward strand.
GAATAGGCACAGGTATAATTCATTTATATACATTTATTTATAGTGTATTTAGCATTTTTTAGCATTCTTTTAATATATAAAACAACAAGTATTCATCTAAATTAACATATTGTATAACAAATCATTGCCTATCGCTTCACAATTAACTCAATTTATAAAAATAATAAAAACTTAATCTAAATTAATGTCTGTTTTTGTTTCCTAAAGATTAAATTTTAGATATAATACTACTAGTAATATAGCATAAATAGTTATAACAAATAATAATTTTATTCATATTTAGTCTTATATAATATACCAACAATTCGTGGATCATATGTTTACTACTTTTATTATATTTGTTGCCATTAATATACAATAAGTATGATTACTTACTATTGGAGTGTAAATATTATACTGTAGTTTATTATCAATATTTATTACGATTTGTATAAAGTTTAATTAATTCCAAATTCAATTATTTTACATCAATTGCTATTTATGCTAATCAACTAATTATATGAATGTAATTAAATAATAAATATTACAAATGAGACAAGTCTATATTAGAATAATTGAAAGAATATGGGCTTCTAAACTACAATGAAAAATCACTTAAGGCAGATAATGAAGGATGGCTAAGTTGCGTATATATTCGTCAACAAGTTGAATTTAGTACCTTTTCACTCCGGGGTACACTTTTATCATATAGCAAGTTTATAAGTTTTGTTAATTTTAAAGAAGTATATTTATCTGATAACAGAAAAATAGACATTAGTATGTTACATAAGATGAGCAAAATAACTATTCTTTATTTACGAGCATGTTAAATAGAAGATATTTCAGTATTACAGCATCTAGTAAATTTAGAATCTCTTGATATTAGCTCTAATTAAATAGCTGATTTAAGCCCTCTTAAGAATTTACATAATCTATCTGATTTGAAACTAGAATATTGTGAAATACTTGATATTTCTACTTTGAGCTAGATGTTTAACTTAAAGTATCTTTTCTTAGCTGGAAATAAATTGGGAAATGTAGAATTTCTTTAAGATCTGATAAACCTTTCTTCGCTAAACTTAGATTTAAACAAACTGAAAAACATTTCAATTTTACAAAAACTAACAAACATAAAAGAACTAAGCTTGAACGTTAATGTAGGGATCGATGTAACTCCACTTTCTAGTATGGCTCAACTTTTAAAACTTTAAATACATACTTGCTGGCTTAAAAACATTTCGACATTGAATTCGTTAGTAAACTTAGAGACTTTAAATATCTTTCAGAATAATAAGATTGACATAACGCCATTAAAATATTTCGTCAATCTCAGAAGTCTAGAAATGTCACATATTGGTGTGTAAAATATTTTAGTACTACGCCAATTAACTAATTTGCGAGAGTTAGATTGTTCGTTCAATGTTGGACTCGATATAACTCCAATCTAATTCCTAGTCCATCTTTCATTACTTCACTTAAATCATTGCGAGATTCATTCCATTTATTAATTAAGAACTCTGGTTAACCTTGATTAATTTCTTGAGCTTAATGATAATTGCATCATTGATATTTCGCCCCTTGAGCATCTAACTAAACTCAAAAAAATATGTTTGTATCAAAACAAAATCTAAAATTTTTCTCCTCTTCAAAACCATCCAAATTTTGAACGATACAATGTGCCGTTATAATAATCAAAACAGGAAGCCCCTTCTGTAAAAGAGTTAAAGCTCTAGAAAATTATGAAATAAGTGGACTCTGTTAACATCCAACATTAAAATCTAAAAAGATATATCAAGCATGTAGAGACACGTTTAACTCGGATCTAGAAGCGAATTTGCATGTGCATTCAATAATAGTACTAAGATCAAATACAATTCACAATCAAAGTTGTATAACTATTTTAGTCTATGCATTACGCTGAGTGAAACACACAATATAAGTTTACTAATTTCTAGCCATAAATACAAATAGACATAAATAGACTCAAAGATGATTACTCACCTACTATTTCTATTTTAATAATGGTAAACAGCAGTTTATGTAAACAGTGATTATTTATTTAAATTTCACAGCCACGCCAGCTCAAAGTGCAGTCGATTACACATCGTTTAATACGTGTTAGTTGTATTCATTAGTTAAATTTTCAAAACCATAAAGTTCGGACAAATTTGCGAAAAGACAAGAATCATGGAAACGAATTCTACAATTAATACAATATACTATTTAAATTCAGGTTCAGCCCAGCGCATAAAATATTTACCCCAATTGAATTAATGGTGGGTTTTAGCTTAGAGGTAACCCACAATTGAACTTACGCTTCCACAACTGTCAATTTGCACACTTACAGCTCTGTGAAGTATTGGCTGATGCGCCCATGTTTCAATATTTTCTGTATGTCGTGTCCATAAAACACGTTTAATCCTTATCAATGATTCTACTTTCATCAAAAGTGGTTCAAACAGCAAGCAGCTCTCCTTTAGCCGTAAATTTAAAGAGCCGTAATGAGTGCCCGCTTTTTCATTTAATATAACCCACGAATAGTTTTAGAATGACTTTATACTTTCTGACCGGGTCATCCTGAACGCCATACAGAAATACGCAAAGCAGAATTGACAAGCCATTTAACTGTTTCGCTAGATTGGCACGAACTGTATTAGGCCTTCCACTATAAAATGTTAGTGTCTCTTACTTGCAGCATGCAATGTCTGGCTGTCACATTTCAATATTGAAGTGGACAACATAGTAAATGTAACTATTTAATTATTATATTCAGAATGTTCACTTTCATCTTCGGCCAAGATAATAATAGTGAAAACCAATATACTCACACATATCTCAACAAACGATGTTTGCGCAAAAGGCTATTTAATAGTGCGGTTGAGCTGGAACACCGTAAAGTCGACCAGGCGAGACTTCTAGAAAAGATGTGAACACTCATTATCGTCGTGAAAACTGGACACCGTGTGTCTACTTTATGTTTAGACACCGAAACGATTTTCGTGTCATATTCTGGGAAATAGTCGATAATAGTCTGAGGTCATACCCGACCCTGAATTGCCCCTTCTTTAAATAGTAGTTACAGAACGCCAACATCTAGTGCGTTGTTAAAGTTTAACGCTAGTAAAATGTAGAGCCTACAGATGTTTCGTTTCGTTGCAGGACATACTAGGCAATGTAAAACAGCATATGTTGGAAACTTACACTGCAATTGTTTACAACCTTTCACTCCAGCCCTTATAATTGATAATGATTGATATAATTAATTATTTCAGTGAAGCAGCAATAATAAACTTTGAGTATTTGAATAATGTGAAAATATATAATTCAGCTGTCACTTTATATTTACGTTGTTGGTACCTTATCATACACTGAATGTTAATGAGAGTCGATTTCTTCAACTACAGCTGGTATAAAAGATACTAAATTTAGGGCATTTTAGTATTTTGGACTGGAGTAGAGTGATAAGGTGGCGACCTTGGATTTTCCCCTCTAAATGTATTCATTCTATACTATACTATACATTCTTATAAATCAAACTAGCCAATATCGAAAATAAGTCGAACAGTGGTTCTCTCCTTCAGAACGGGAATCTAAAAGTAAAAATATTTCAAATCGGATTATTGTCTCAGAGAAGAAAAAGATATTCCTAAAGAAACCAGTCTAAAATCCAAGCAGCCGGAGGAGCAGCTCAGAGCCGAGGTCAAGCAGCAGTTTTCGGTGATCCAGCAGATGCAGGCCGAAAACGAAAACCTGAAGGAGTCCGTTCTGATGAAGGACAGGCTGATCCTGAACCTCCAGAGGCAGCTCCAGAAACAGAAGGAAGAAAACGAGGCAGAACTGAAGGAAATGAGAGAGATGGTGCTGGAGATGCAGCAGGAAATAGCCGCCTTGGGCGAGCAGATGGAGTGAGATTTTAAGAATAAACATCATATTCACTAGCCAGACTATACGGTTCCGGGTCCCGCTTCAGCTGCGGTTCAGGACGCAGCCGAGCTCCTTGTGGCTCGACCAGGTCCTGGCCCTCCTCTCTGGGTTCACGTCGCTGGTGCCTGTCTCGACCTCCTTCCCGTTCTCCTTCTTCTGGGCGGAGCGCACGATGACGATGACCGCGACGACCATGGCCACGACCACCAGCAGCGGGAGGCCGACGTAGACCCCCAGCATGTAGTTTCCGGACCTGGCCTTGACGGCTGCCTTCTTGCAGATGCCAATATTCGCGTTGAACTCGTAGCCCGCGGCGCAGCTCTGACACTTCCCGTCGGCGCCCAACACCTACTGCGAGTCGGCGCACAGACGGCAGCCGGAGGACGCGAAGCCCGCGAACCCAGCGGAGGCGTCGCAGGCGCACACGTTGTTCTGGAAGACGAGGTGCTCCTGCTGGTACTTCTCCCGGCAGCTCTGGCAGGTTGAACCGTCGACACTCGGGACCGACCCGTTAATACTGCACTGGACCGCGTTCTCCGCCAGAGAAGTCGCGCCGGTCACCTTGGCCGCGAAGCCGGAGCCGCTGTCGGCCACGCACCTGAACTCGGCGGCGAGGTCGAAGAGCAGCCCGGACTCCTGGCCGTACTTCTGGTTGCAGGTCTGGCAGGCGAGCCCGTCCGCGCTCACGACCTTGTTGGCGGACCAGCACCGAACTAGCTGTTCTATCGAGATCGAGGTCTCGCTCTCTATCTTTCCGGCGAAGCCAGAGGCGTGGTCTACTGCGCACGAAAAGGCGCTCTGGTCAAAGACGACGCCCGCCTCCGCGTTGTACTTCTGGCCGCAGGTCACGCAGCTGAGTCCGTCGGCTGAGACCACTTCTGGGCACAGCTGGCAGCCGCTCTGGGCGCTTCCGGCGTACCTGCGCTGGGCGTCGCACACGCAAGACCCGGATGCTTACGAGTATATTTGGCCGCTCGGGCACTCTTGGATGTTCTATTAAAGCGCGAATACCGATAATACAGCGATCATTAGTTTGAAGTGAAAGCGATGCACAAACAGAGCCGGGTATCTGTTCAAGAGAGTGTGTTGGACAAAAGTTTTGAATGCATCCGTATCGAATCTGGCGTATCAGAGATTGAAAGTAAATGGTGGATAATACAATTTCCAGCTCTATTCTAGCCGAATAGAGGATTCTGGAGCAAATATTTTGAATGCCAAATCCGACCCGAATCCAATCCAACCAGAATGAATATTAAAAATTGCTGGAATCCGGCTTCTTCGGCCGCACGCAGCAAGAATACGGATTTTTAATAAATATCAGAAGGACACAACCGTATCGAATCTCAAATATTTTGAACAGCTTGACATGAAAAATGTAAAAATGAAATTCCAGAGTACACACAGTACCGGGAGCGGATTGTATTCAAAAGAATATTTTGAACAGCGATTGGATTCGGCGAGAGCGGATTCGCGCTTTGACACCAGATCTGCAGCGCACGGGCGTCCACAGGCACTTGTGGTCCGTCCACCCATTCCACGTGCAAATCTGGCGTATCCAGATTTGAAAGAAGGCAAAATGCGGGAAGAAGAAAATAAGCGAAGATTGGACACAATCCAACTTCACGCTTTTAATGGATTGAAGCCGGTGCAGATTGAACCAGAGAGGCGGCTGGAGGCGGGTCACTGAAAGGTAGGCGGAAGTTGTGAAATACTGCAACTGTAGCAGCTTGATGGAAGAAGTACAGGTTAGGGCTAGTGGTAGTGGTCATTTTTGCACAGGTTTCGGTTGAAGAGAGTGAGATCAATTTTGATTGTATCAGTGGAATTATTTAATCAGAAATGAATTCTAAGTCGATTTTCTGGAAGTACGGCGGAAAGACTAAAGATAACGGATTGCATCAGTAAAGTGGAAACATACATATTAATGTTGCTTGATATTATAAATCTTCTAGAATGATTTTTTCTAGGGTTTCCTAAGTTGGACTTGTTGATGGATATGAATCAAGAGAACACTCTAAAATAATATTGACAATATAACTCACTAACACTACTCACAACTGTCTAGCTATTAAAATAGTGACATAATGTATTAGAAGGAGTTCAAAAATGTAAATATTCAACTCAAAAACGGTTAAAGCTGTTGATTCCAAAATATCAGTAAACGAAAATAACTCAATTATTGTTTTTAAGACACAAACTGTTAATTATTAATGTTTAGCACCTTATAATTGAAAAATTTACAGTGATTCGTTTACGATTGCAAAAACGAACATGAGAATACTGCTAAAAATGTTATTTAAAAATTCATTCAGTAAACGAAGATAAAGTTAATGATTCATTAAGGAAAATTGCACAAGACTTACTTAAATAAATAACAAAATACGACTAAATTATGAAAATGCTACAAGTTTTGACACAATACATGACGAATTACATTTGTGCAAATGAATGAATTGATATGTAATCAGAACATTTAACAGAAATATATTATAGAAAACTGATGATCTGTATATTTATATCAAAAATACGAACAATATTTTTACTGTATATATTATATATAATTATATTACTGCTATAAGACAGCGAACAGCTGCTGAACTTTATGGCAATATATATTGGATTGGAGAAGGATTGAACTATAATTTAAATATCTGAAAACAATATATTTATTATTTTACCACTTCCCAACTTAAAATGAGAAAAAATATGGATCCAAATTAGTAATACGATGCTAAAATGACTCAAAGATATAAAGGTAAAATTAAAGACGGTAAATTAGAAATTACGGATTCAGAGATTACAAACTTGAGTTTTCTTGAAAAATTAGAAATTTCAATGCTGAAAATTAATGTTAGCAGTGGCATGCATGTAATATTGAAAAGCAAAAAAATAAAAGAATTAAAGATGTTAAATGTAATGGATGAGCATTCTATTTTTAATTTGAATGATTTGGAGCTCGAAAACCTTGAAGTTATGGAATTGCAAGATAATGACCTGGAAAACGATAAATTAAACAACCTCTCTAAATTTATGAAACTCAACACTCTGGATGTTTCAAGGAACAAAGTTGATTTGACGAATATTCATAACGTTACAAGTCTTACTAAATTGTATTTGCGAAAATATGGTTTGTAGAGCATTGATTAAATAGCATCATTAGTTAATTTGAAAGACCTTGATATAAGTGGAAACATTGACATTGAACTTAGTCCATTATATAAACTTAAAAGCCTTTCTAAATTATAAATGTGTTACTGTAATTTAAAGAATATAGATTAAATCGTGAAACTTATTACTTTAGAGGTTCTTGCCATGTCATCCAATTATCTTCAAAACATCGATTCAATACGTTTGTTGGTGAATCTTAAAGAGTTGGATATAAGTTTAAACGAAAATTTGGACATAACCCCGTTGAAGGACTTAGTTGGTCTAATATAATTAGATCTGAATTTTTGTGGGCTTAAGCACTTAAGTGCTTTAAAGCCTCTTATAAACTTACATTTCTTGGACCTTTCCTTCAATTCGGGTATAAACATCACGGAGCTGCAGTATTTGACAAATCTCACTCATTTAAACTTAGAATATTGTGATTTGGTTTCAATTTGCGCTTTAACTCCGCTTGAAAATCTTGAAAATCTGAATGTTCAAGACAATCAAATCGTGTTTCTGGACATTAATCACCTTACTAAGCTTAAACTATTCAATATCGAGCGTAATCGCATTAATACAAACTCCCTTAAATAGCACCCAAACTACAACCTGAGCGTAAACAACAAGAGGTGTTTTAAAATAACGAACCAGAAAAAACCGTCAAATGAAGAACTTTTTAGAGCAAAAACATTGAAAAACGTTGAAAGCTCAATCATTCTGCTCAAAAATGCTTAAAATAAATATTAAATATTTTAAACGGCTCTTAAATTATTTTAAAATTAAATATATGCGGTTGTTAGTAAAGTTGATTTTATTCAGTTCACTTCTTTAACGGCTCGTTTCTTCGAAATGCTGAACGAATCGGTTTCACAGTGAATTAGTTTTATGTTTTACTAATAATATTACAAATAATACTAATAATATTCCTTTGAAATAAATTGAATAAAGACATCTTTTCAATTAAAAAGTCTCTAACTTGTTCTGATCATTCTTGTTTGATATAAGCGTTTTTCAATTCTTAAACTGTTTATTTATGTTGCACAAATTAAGAATATCAAGATTCTTAAGTTTTAAACTTTCTATACTTTATAACTTACATTAATTAATTTATAACTCTGTTATAGAATCATTTTAAAGTTCTGGGACAAGTTTGATACAATTTCTAACTTTAAGCACTTTTATATTAAAATTTTAAAAAATGATAAGCTTTTAAGCGCGATTGTATTATTAATAATAAAAGAACCATTTTAAACGAGATTTTAGAATAATTTCATCATTTTTACTTCAATGTCTATTTTGTTAGATTTCATTTGAAGTGAGATCATATTTATAATACTGACGTCTAATAATATCGATAAAAGAGTATTTAATTTTAAAAAATATAATAGAATATATGCATCACTGTAAATTACGTCTATACTGGTCACCCTATTTCTCTGATCTTCACATCTCCTTTCTAACCAATGATCGATAAGAATACCTCAACATTCCTCGAAGCCTAACCAAATATCTCTCTCAGCGTTGTCAAGTCAAACCTCCTCATCTACTCTCGGTTAGCTCTTTTGGGCTTTGTTTTGGAGTTATTTTTGTTGATAACTGCTTTTGGTTGAGTAGGTGAGTTGCATGCTATTGTGTTTGCGTTGTTTCTAATTTTGTCAAGGTTTAAACCAGGTAATAGTGTCATAAATTGTTATTTTTGTTACTGTTGTTTTGTTGGACGTTCTTAATTTCATGAATCTCCTTTATTGTAGCAGACATGCACCTTTTCGGGTTCCAATTATTATTTAAAAATAAATAAGAAAGTTTAATACTAACGCGCTAGTGTATTGATAAATATTTTAACTCATTTGCTCATATGTCCAAATCTTCAATTGAATCTTCAATTCAATTACTACCTACAAGTTGATATCGCCACATCATTTTTAATTAAAAAAATATAATAAAATTAAAAGTATAAACGATAATAATATTTTCACATCAAGCAAAATGAAAGAAATAAATTCGGTGAAGAACGGTAAAAAATAATATCTGTCAGAATATGATTAAAATATGATTCGGAAATTTGAAGACAAAGTACTTGATGGTGTGCTAGAAATAAAAGATAACTAAGAACTAACAAATCTCGACTTCATTCAAAATCTAAGTGTTTGCAAGTTGAAACTAGAAAATTGTCAAAATATTTAGCACTAAATTTTTAATGACACAATTACAGAACTATATATTACAAAATGCAAATTTACAAGTTTACTAGATATATAGATAAATAATCTCGAGGTTCTAAGCCTTTAAGAAAATCGAATTAATGACATTTAAAATGTAATCGTCAAAATGAAATGTAACCCAAAGTTTTCAAAACTCTTAGAGTTAGACATATCTGAATAACTGAATTTTACCTAAAATAATTAAAACATTTCAAAAGAATCTTTGAATATAAATACAGAATAACTAAAAAAGTAAAACTCAATAATTAATCTTGTTAAACTTACATTGGAAGGGAATGGTATCACTGATATAGATGAACTATCTACATTTGTGAACCTAAAAGAATTAAATTTATCATAAAACAAGAATATTAACATAGGATCTATAAAGTATCTAACTTAGTTAACTAAACTATCGTTAGAGAACTGCAAATTAGTGAATATTTAAAATATAAGCTTCCTTACCAATCTTACTGATTTGAATTTGAACGAAAATTAAGTAGACATTACCCCTTTAAGTAACTTATCGCAACTTAATAATCTACATCTCTTTGGATGTGGATTAGCAAGCGTTTAGCTTTCTCCGTTACAAAATTTGTTACAGCTAGTGTATCTACAACTTGAAGCAAATGAAATATACGACATTTCTACACTAAATAAGTTAATTAACTTAAAACATTTGGAATTATAATGCAACAACATTAACGATATAAGTTCTATCAAAAATTTGGAAAATCTTACTTTTTTGGACATATCACATTGTGAAATAAAATATTTCTCGGTTTTAAGAAAGCTCATAAATTTAGAAGAGCTATACATGTGTGAAAATCGCTATTTTGACATCTCACAAATATAGTATTTAGTGAAACTAAGAAAAATAGATTTATGCCTTTGTAATATTTATGATATATCGCCTTTAAGACCATTGATAAATTTGCAATATTTAGACATTAGTGAAAATAATATATTTGATATATCTCCACTTGCTCAACTCAAAAATTTGACAGAGCTGTAATTGGAATACAACATGATTGCCAATTTTTCTTAACTCGAGCATCTTTCTATCTTCAATACGTTATTTATTGACAACTAAACTACGCCCACCTTACAAGAAGAGCTTGTTTATGTTAAAATGAAGGGAATAGATGAATGCACAACATTTCTTTAAAATATGAGTTAAATGCGAAAATAGATGCGTTCTAGAGTGAATTTAACGAAGACTCGGGTTTCATTATGCAAAGAGAATTCAACAATTATTCATTTGCACCTTTTTGATAACATCACGTCACTATTTTAATAATTAGACAGTATTGGGTAGTATTAGTGAGTTACACAGTTAATAATATATCAATTGTTCCTCACATACAAGAAATTATTATTGTAAAATACAATATCAACTTTGAGGAAAAATATAAAAAAATTATTATTGAAGATATATAATATCAAACAACATTAATACGTCGGTTTCCACTTTACTGATGCAATCCGTTATCCATCGTATTTCCGCCGTACTTCCCGAATATCGCCTTAGAATTCATTTCTGATTAAATAATTCCACTGATACAATCAAAATTGATCTCACTCTCTTCAACCGAAACCTGTGCAAAAATGACCACTACCACTAGCCCTAACCTGTACTTCTTCCATCAAGCTGCTACAGTTGCTGTATTTCACAACTTCCGCCTACCCTTCAGTGACCCGCCTCCAGCCGCCTCTCTGGTTCAATCTGCACCGGCTTCAATCCATTAAAAGCGTGAAGTTGGATTGTGTCCAATCTTCGCTTATTTTCTTCTTCCCGCATTTTGCCTTCTTTCAAATCTGGATACGCCAGATTTGCACGTGGAATGGGTGGACGGACCACAAGTGCCTGTGGACGCCCGTGCGCTGCAGATCTGGTGTCAAAGCGCGAATCCGCTCTCGCCGAATCCAATCGCTGTTCAAAATATTCTTTTGAATACAATCCGCTCTCGGCGCTGCGTGTACTCTGGAATTTCATTTTTACATTTTTCATGTCAAGCTGTTCAAAATATTTGAGATTCGATACGGTTGTGTCCTTCTGATATTTATTAAAAATCCGTATTCTTGCTGCGTGCGGCCGAAGAAGCCGGATTCCAGCAATTTTTGATTTTCATTCTGGTTGGATTGGATTCGGGTCGGATTTGGCATTCAAAATATTTGCTCCAGAATCCTCTATTCGGCTAGAATAGAGCTGGAAATTGTATTATCCACCACTTATTTTCAATCTCTGATACGCCAGATTCGATACGGACGCATTCAAAACTTTTGTCCAACACACTCCATTGAACAGATATCCAGCTCTGTTTGTGCATCGCTTTCACTTCAACCTAATGATCGCGGTATTAGCAGTATTCGTGCTTTAATAGAACACCCAAGAGTGCCCGAGCGGCCAAATATACTCGTAAGCATCCGGGTCTTGCGTTTGCGACGCCCAGCGCAGGTACGCAGGAAGCGCCCAGAGCGGCTGCCAGCTGTGCCCAGAAGTGGTCTCAGCCGACGGACTCAGCTGCGTGACCTGCGGCCAGAAGTACAACGCGGAGGCGGGCGTCGTCTTTGACCAGAGCGCCTTTTCGTGCGCAGTAGACCACGCCTCTGGCTTCGCTGGAAAGATAGAGAACGAAACCTCATTCTCGATATAACAGCTGGTTCGGTGCTGGTCCGCCAACAAGGTCGTGAGCGCGGACGGGCTCGCCTGCCAGAGCTGCAACCAGAAGTACGGCCAGGGGTCCGGGCTGCTCTTCGACCTCGCCGCCGAGTTCAGGTGCGTGGCCGACAGCGGCTCCGGCTTCGCGGCCAAGGTGACCGGCGCGACTTCTCTGGCGGAGAACGCGGTCCAGTGCAGTATTAACGGGTCGGTCCCGAGTGTCGACGGTTCAACCTGCCAGAGCTGCCTGGAGAAGTACCAGCAGGAGCACCTCGTCTTCCAGAACAACGTGTGCGCCTGCAACGCCTCCGCTGGGTTTGCGGGCTTCGCGTCCTCCGGCTGCCGTCTGTGCGCCGACTCGCAACAGGTGTTGGGCGCCGACGGGAAGTGCCAGAGCTGCGCCGCGGGCTACGAGTTCAACGCGAATGCCGGCATCTGCAAGAAGGCAGCCGTCAAGGCCAGGTCCGGGAACTACATGCTGGCGGTCTACGTCGGCCTCCCGCTGCTGGTGGTCGTAGCCATGGTCGTCGCGGTCGTCGTCATCGTGCGCTCCGCCCAGAAGAAGGAGAACGGGAAGGAGGTCGAGACAGGCACCAGCGACGTGAACCCAGAGAGGAGGGCCAGGACCTGGTCGAGCCACAAGGAGCTCGGCTGCGTCCTGAACCGCAGCTGAAGCGGGACCCGGAACCGTATAGTCTGGCTAGTGAATATGATGTTTATTCTTAAAATCTCACTCCATCTGCTCGTTCAAGGCGGCTATTTCCTGCTGCATCTCCAGCACCATCTCCCTCATTTCCTTCAGTTCGGCCTCGTTTTCTTCCTTCTGTTTCTGGAGCTGCTTCTGGAGGTTCAGGATCAGCCTGTCCTTCACCAGAACGGACTCCTTCAGGTTTTCGTTTTCGGCCTGCATCTGCTGGATCACCGAAAACTGCTGCTTGACCTCGGCTCTGAGCTGCTCTTCTTGTTGCTTGGATTTTAGACTGCTTTCTTTTTAAATATCTTTTTGACTGAGTCTTTAGTCGACCAAGGCTCCGAAGTCGAGTTCTACATGTTACTTAGCTTGTTGTGAAATGATTTATTGAGGTTTTTCATGTGCTTTATCTAGTGGTTTCTGTATTTATTGATTTGTATTCAAGTGTCCTTTCATGACATTGTCTGCTTGGACAATCAATTCGTCTTACTTATCTAAGATTTCTTTCATGGCGAAGATATCTTGGCGTTTGCGCATTATTATTTTGTCGCATTCAAGATTCCCGAACACATCTTAAATATCTGAAATAGCTTTTAATTGCTACTATAAACGATTCAGTTCATCTCGGAATGCGTTAGTTGTCTTTTCTAGTGATATTTGGTTGTACGCAGCGAGCTATTTTTCAATGTATGATCTGCATGACTTCAACTTTTCCATTGCGATGTGGAAACTTTATAACACGATATTTGCGTCATCTTGCGTAATTTATTCGTTTTCACTTTAAAATATGAATGACAGGCCTGCATATTCGTCTGATGACATTGATGAGCGGGTGTCTCAAATGATGCGTAATATTTTGGATCCGTCGTCTAATAACACAGCAGTGTAGCAAGTGAAGGAATTTCAGAATTAGACGTCTGCGACATCGAATTTGCGTTAGCGTGTGTAGCAGTTGCGTGAGAAATCTGAGTTTTACGAGTAAGAGCTTGCGTAGCAGTCTTCTTAGTTGATTGATGTGCGTGCGTAGTTGAAGCTCACGCAGGAGCGAGCCGTGCATGATTTGGCTCAGCAGAAGTTGGATTTTCAGGCTCAGTTCCAGTCCTTCTTTTAGAAGTCGAAGTAGTAAACCGATAAGTTGCTTTCGGACTCTGAAAACCTAGCTAAATAAAATTAAAGTCTCGCAGCGTAACTACTTTAACTGTAAACTGCGCAGAATGACAAAATATTCGCCCAGAATAAGCAGCTCAGTGACGAGTTAAACTCTTTGAAGCTCAATTTCACCTCAAAATTACAAGCTGAGAAGCAAAAGTTAACCACTTATTATCAAAACCAGCTCAAGCTCAAAATAGAGGAAGCGGTATAACTAAATGAACAACAACTATCAAACAAAATTGAAGCCCAAATTTAAAACATAATCCACGAGAAGGAAAACGAAGTCCTCAAACTAAAGCTCCAAAACGAATCCGCACTACTAACACAAGCCTCAAAACAATAAACCGAATCCGAACAAAAATTAGCGACCCTTAAAAACGAACTACTCTAAGATCATGCACAAGAACTTAAACAGATTTAGTTGCAACACAAAGCGGAGCTTGAAAACAGCGCGAACGAGCACTTGCTCAAATAAAAAGCAAAACTTTAAGCGGCCGAAAACGACTGGAAGCAAATACTTTAATAAGAGAAGAATAAACACAGTATTGAAATAACTGACCTTAAATAGAAAATTTTGGCCCTTAAAAACGAATTCGAAGAGCAATAAAACAGTTTGAAGCACAAACACGAATCCTAATAATAATAAATGGAATTATACTAAAATGAGTTCAAAACGCGCTTTTAACAGGAAATAACTGAAATCAGGCAGAGCTACCGAGAATTCGCACTCAATCTTTTTAAGTAGAACAAAAAGGAACTAATAGCTACCGCAAACGCGGAAAGAGACAAATATTTACTCGAAATCGCAGCCAAAACGGACAGAGAAACACAAATACAAATGCAAAAATGCGATGAACTCAAAGAATAATTCAAAACAGAGAAAAATACCATCATTGAACAATACGAACTCGAAATTAACAACTACAAGAAAGAAATCAGAGAACTGCAAACTCAACTGAAATCCACTCAAAACAAACTCAAACAAAGCATTTCCAACGTAAAAGAACTTGAAAATGAACTAAAATCACACGATTCACCAGAAATAGCCGAAAAACACAGAATGGAAATAGAAGACGCAGAAAGCAAACTCATCAAATTGCATAATATACACTTAAACAAAGAAAAATAACAAATCCTGCTGTTCAATAATCAACTGAAAGACAGAGAAACACAAATAAACAAAATGCTCAAACAAATGGAAATATTCGTAAAAGAAAACGAAAGACTTAAACGAGAACTAAAAGAACTCGAAGAAATGTGAAAGTAAATATTAAATATTAATTTAAATAAATATATATCCCACTCACTTAACTTTCGTTTATACTGGTTCAGTATCGCGTTCTAGACCTTTTAGGGATTTTTAGGGCATCAAAGGTATGCTCCTTCATCTAGAAGCGCTTTCAGAAAATTAAATATAAATAATAATATAAATTCAATCACTATATTCAATTTAAAGCTACGCAGAGTTCATAACAACCGTTGTTAGTCGAACAATATCATTACAATCAGATGTTTACGTGTTACTCTACTCCATTATCCTCACCTTGGAATTGTCACCTGATGTTGATTTGGACTTGTTTTCATTCTAACTATTAGGTGCGTTTCCACTTTTCCTGTTTTCCTTTAGTTTTTAAGCATCACTTGCAGCTGAGCTAGATTATTTTGTTTTTTCTTATACTGCTGAAATAACCATGTACTCTTTTGAATCGGCTCTGTTAAGTTCAGAAAGCTTTGATTATACACCTGATTAGTTTGAGACACTTTTTATTTATTAACCAGACATATTTGATACACTTTTAATTTAGGGCTCTTCATATAAATCATCGTCTTCCAATTCTTTCACAGGTTCCATTACTTTATTAGACATTTATCTATTTTCTAAGAATAATGGATTTTGTAATCCAGAGCCTTTCGCTTTTGGCGCAAATTATGGTTGTGCAGCTGGAATTGCGTATGCGTGGTTATCACTTTCTTCTTACATGTCATAAACTATTTATGTGTTATTGTGCTCATCAGTAACGAATCTGGGTGTTTTCATAAAGCTTGATTTCCTTCTTTCTTGCTATTTTAGTGATGATTGAACAGCAAGTGGGACAGCGAATAAAATTTCGCTTCCACTTGGCCTTGGTTTCTATGAGCCTGTAACTTAACTAGCGATTTTATCTGTGAATAGTTTCTGGCTCTCTTATCGATCTTCGAAAATGCTTCCGGTGAATTTTGGCTTCATTTATGGTTGCATATTAATTGGATCAAGTTCGTCAAGAACTTCGTAATCAATGAGCTCTGGTTATTCTGGTCTTGTAGGGTTTACTATGATTTCGTTTGATGGGCGAACGTTTAACCAAGATGGAGGTGGGGGATACTGTTATTTAAGGAACATTTAATAAAGTTTTAAGCATTTTTGGTAGGATTAGTGATCTCTTCTTTTTGAGAATACATCGAGGATATCACGTTAGAACTGGCTTTGATCAAGCTGGACTTCAATCAAATCTTTATATTCAGGATTAGAACCAAGACTCAGGAAATATTAGAAAAATCGATGATTTCCATAAACAGCAGCTATATATGAACAATTTTCTCCAATCATATTTTCATAATCAAATTATGTTTCTATGACAAGCTAGCCATATTTCTCTAAAAATTATGTTGAATCAGGATTTGGTAAGCGTATCATTAGCATTAAATTCGTTTAATAATGCTAATTTATGTGTTATAGTATTTAATCTTGCTGTGTTATTGAAAGTGTAGAAATGTGTTCCATCAACGTCAAATGCAATTATAAACGATCTAAAAATACACATAAGTCTAAAACTGTGGAATTAGGTGGAACATATGCAAAATTTACTACATTTTGAGCTTAAAATGCTGTTACAACTCGTTTATTTTCTATTATTGGCTATTTAAAGGGCGATTCTAGTTGTGTGGGAACAAAAGCTTCTTCTTCTGTGTTTATAAATAACTCTTCTTTCATTAGAATTTCAACTATTTTAGGTTAATTGTACAAAACTGCATACATCAAACCTGTAAATTGTGGCAATACTATATCATGTGGATATCTAAAAGATCTGACTCTAATTGTGCTAACATCAGTGTATTCAGCGCTACCCAAATCAAGTGGTTTAATCGAAAAATCTCTAGCTTCACGCGAACCAATGTATTCAGCCTTCAATCTATTTACTGCTTCGATATCACCTTGTTTACAAGCGTCAAACCATGGGCTGTTTTATGGCTTTTCAGCGCAACACTCCATTTGGGGCGTGGAATTAAATTGATAAATGAAAATATAATATAAATGCATGTCATATTAAATATAATATTAATAGATTACTAAATGAATTAAACATGGAATGAAATGTCAAAATGATATCTATATCTATCAAAGAATACCAATAACTACCACATACATCATATAAGGTAGATGTCTAGCTGTTTTGATATAATTATAATGTTAGATATATTTTTATAAAGCTATTGAAATCTATTGAACTAACAATAAATGGCAATCAATACATGTATTATTACATTAAACACGAAGAAGGGCTTCTGAAAATACATATAAATTGCGAATCCCATTTCAGAATTATCTATTTGTATCATATTTTTGAAATACATTATAACATATACCTAGATGATACCTTGAAATATATATTGTTGAGATTCCATAACTGTCATTACTCAAATGTAAAGAGCAGCAAATGAAAAGCGTAAAATGTTGAAGGATGGCATCAGTATATGTGTAATATTAGAGCAAACGAATATAAAGTGCTGCATATAAGATCTAGCGAATATTACATAACTTAATGCAAAATTGATTCCACTTCAACCAATGAAAGGAACAAAGTAACGTGTAGATACTTGGTCAGAGTAAATACCAGCTAAAACCTTCATTCAAAACAAATATTTCCCAACACGGGGGTTATATAGTACTATATTAAATATTGTCATTCTATCGTTATATTATTTTTAGTGATGAATATATTATTATGAAAATTATGAAATAATAAGCAGCTCTAGTACTAATTATAACTAAATAATACAGACATCAAGTTATGCTCTGATGTAGTATAACTTCCATCAATCAGATATCAACTAGAAAAGACAACTAACGCATTCCGAGATGAGCTGAATCGTTTATAGTAGCAATTGAAAGCTATTTCAGATATTTAAGATGTGTTCGGGAATCTTGAATGCGACAAAATAATAATGCGCAAACGCCAAGATATCTTCGCCATGAAAGAAATCTTAGATAAGTAAGACGAACTAATAACACAAGCAGATAATGTCATGAAAGGACACTTGACTACCAATCAATAAATACAGAAACCACTAGATAAAGCACATGAAAAACCTCAATAAATCATTTCACAACAAGCTAAGTAACATGTAGAACTCGACTTCGGAGCCTTGGTCGACTAAAGACTGAATCAAAAAGATATTTAAAAAGAAACCAGTCTCAAATCCAAGCAACAAGAAGAGCAGCTCAGAGCCGAGGTCAAGCAGCAGTTTTCGGTGATCCAGCAGATGCAGGCCGAAAACGAAAACCTGAAGGAGTCCGTTCTGGTGAAGGACAGGCTGATCCTGAACCTCCAGAAGCAGCTCCAGAAACAGAAGGAAGAAAACGAGGCCGAACTGAAGGAAATGAGAGAAATGGTGCTGGAGATGCAGCAGGAAATAGCCGCCTTGGGCGAGCAGATGGAGTGAGATTTTAAGAATAAACATCATATTCACTAGCCATACTATACGGTTCCGGGTCGCGCTTCAGCTGCGGTTCAGGATGCAGCCCAGCTCCTTGTGGCTCGACCAGCTCCTGGCCCTCCTCTCTGGGTTCACGTCGCTGGTGCCTGTCTCGGCCTCCTTCCCGTTCTCCTTCTTCTGGGCGGAGCGCACGATGATGACGACCGCGACGACCATGGCCACGACCACCAGCAGCGGGAGGCCGACGTAGACCCCAAGCATGTAGTTCCCGGACCTGGCCTTGACGGCTGTCTTCTTGCAGATGCCGATATTCGCGTTGAACTCGTAGCCCGCAGCGCAGCTCTGGCACTTCCCGTCGGCGCCCAACACCTACTGCGAGTCGGCGCACAGACGGCAGCCGGAGGACGCGAAGCCCGCGAACCCAGCGGAGGCGTCGCAGGCGCACACGTTGTTCTGGAAGACGAGGTGCTCCTGCTGGTACTTCTCCCGGCAGCTCTGGCAGGTGGCTCCGTCGACGCTCGGAACGGACCCGTTAATACTGCACTGGACCGCGTTCTCCGCCAGAGAAGTCGCGCCGGTCACCTTGGCCGCGAAGCCGGAGCCGCTGTCGGCCACGCACCTGAACTCGGCGGCGAGGTCGAAGAGCAGCCCGGACTCCTGGCCGTACTTCTGGTTGCAGGTCTGGCAAGCGAGCCCGTCCGCGCTCACGACCTTGTTAGCGGACCAGCACCGAACCAGCTGTTCTGTCGAGATCGAAGCATCGCTCTCTATCTTTCCCGCGAAGCCAGAGGCGTGGTCTACTGCGCACGAGAAGGCGCTCGGGTCGAAGAGCAGCCCGGACTCCTGGCCGTACTTCTGGCTGCAGGTCTGGCAGGCGAGCCCGTCGGCGCTCACGACCTTGTTGGCGGACCAGCACCGAACCAGCTGTTCTGTCGAGAATGAGGTCTCGCTCTCTATCTTTCCAGCGAAGCCAGAGGCGTGGTCCACTGCGCATGAGAAGGCGCTCGGGTCGAAGACGACGCCCGCCTCCGCGTTGTACTTCTGGCTGCAGGTAACGCAGCTGAGCCCATCAGCCGAGACCACTTCTGGGCACAGCTGGCAGCCGCTCTGGGCGCTTCCGGCGTACCTGCGCTGGGCGTCGCACTCGCAAGACCCGGATACTTACGAGTATATTTGGCCGCTCGGGCACTCTTGGGTGTTCTATTAAAGCACGAATACTGCTAATACCGCGATCATTAGGTTGAAGTGAAAGCGATGCACAAACAGAGCTGGATATCTGTTCAATGGAGTGTGTTGGACAAAAGTTTTGAATGCGTCCGTATCGAATCTGGCGTATCAGAGATTGAAAATAAGTGGTGGATAATACAATTTCCAGCTCTATTCTAGCCGAATAGAGGATTCTGGAGCAAATATTTTGAATGCCAAATCCGACCCGAATCCAATCCAACCAGAATGAATATTAAAAATGGCTGGAATCCGGCTTCTTCGGCCGCACGCAGCCAGAACACGGATTTTTAATAAATATCAGAAGGACACAACCGTATCGAATCTCAAATATTTTGAACAGCTTGACATGAAAAATGTAAAAATGAAATTCCAGAGTACACACAGCGCTGGGAGCAGATTGTATTCAAAAGAATATTTTGAACAGCGATCGGATTCGGCGAGAGCGGATTCGTGCTTTGACACCAGATCTGCAGCGAACGGGCGTCCACAGGCACTTGTGGTCCGTCCACCCATTCCACGTGCAAATCTGGCGTATCCAGATTTGAAAGAAGGCAAAATGCAGGAAGAAGAAAATAAGCGAAGATTAGACACAATCCAACTTTACGCTTTTAATGGATTGAAGCCGGTATAAATGTAACCAGAGAGGCGGTTGGAGGCGGATTACTGAAGGGTAGGAGGAAGTTGTGAAAAACGGTAACGGTAGCAGGTTTTTAGTAGAAGTACTGACCAAGACTAGTGATAATGGTAATTTTTGAACAGGCTTTGGTTGAAGAGAGTGGAATCAATTTTGATTGTATTAACGTAATTATTTAATCAGAAATGAATTCTAAGGCGATTTTATGGAAATATGGTGGAAATACGATGGGAAACGGATTGCATCGGTAAAGTGGTAACCGACAATATTTATGTAATTTGATATTATAAATGTAAGTGGAACTTCCACTTGTCAGCGTAAGTGGAAGCCGACGATTTGATCAGTGCTAAGGCTTATCTCGCCCAGCAAAAAAGGAAAGTATAGGTTTTGCTGGAAGTTTGGAGATATTGGGAAATTTCTGATTTTTGTGTTGGAACCAGCAACAAAACTGGGAGATTCCTGTGGTGGATTAACTTTTTTTAAGGATTCAGTCGTGTTGCTTCTTATTCTAGTCTTTCGTTAATATTGGCTCGGTTTCCTATTTTGCGTCAGTAATCGTTTTTTATTCATTTTGACCAACTATTGGCTATGATTTGACAGAATTTTCTATGACAGGTTATTTATTATCTTTCTTTGCCTAAGTTTCCTTTTGAGTAATCTTTGCGCTAGATTGGGTCTATTTCTTATCGTTTTCAGACTGGGCTTCGGCATTGTTGCTCTTTAAAGTGATCTTCGTGCTATAGATGAGGTTATTTGATTATTATAATAAAATATAGAGTATAATAATATAGAGTCCTTTATGTACATAGTTACAGAAGTAAAGAACGCATTAAAATGAAAATTTCATTTTAAAATGTTCCTGTGATTGAAGTAATCGATTATTGAGTGGATGTTTTTGAGATGTACCAAAAGAGTGAGCTGATATATATTTTTCTGTTGGCATCTAAAATTAAAGAAGATGATTTTAAATTTGTTATATGATTATATAACTAATATTTAGGATTATAAGGATATTTATGATTTTCAGTTACAGTGATTTTAATATTATTTTTATTTACTTTTAATGCTTGGATAAAGTTGGAACTGTCATTTTAATTTCAGCATTTCGCTGTCGGAAGGCTGTTTTGCTATTTCCACAAAATATTTATGCCAAACTATCATCTATATATTATATTTATATTCTAAATTTAGCAAAACTAACTAAAAAGATGCAGAATGACGAAATCTCGAGTCAATAATTCACTAGTTACAGTGGCATAAAATTGAAAAGCGCTCATATTTAGCTTTTGAAATGGATAAAATTAATTAAATAACATTGTATTGAGCATGATCAATCAAGATTTTTCACTCCGTTTTTAATGAATTGAGGCGACATTGCTCATCACAAGAGTTCATGGACGAATTTTACATTTGAATCTTAAAATCACTTTCCTATTGAACCTGGTACCTACTGCAACTCGGACACCACCAATCGAGTAACGAATTGCTTTTAAACCGAGCTTTTTCGTAACTGGAGATTCTTAGTAGTTTACTAATTCTAAATCAAGATATTTCTTGATTTTTGGTTAATTACACTAAAATCTCAACCTTTGTTGTGAACTAGTACAAGCCAATGGATATTGTTGCTTCAGAACAGTAAAAATTTCATGAGCTACGAATATGAGTTGTTTGGACTTTAGTTCCTTCAGAATTAATGAAAAGTTCAACAATAAATTAATTCTTCACTCAAAGTTAGGTCAACCACGACCAATAACTTCACCAAATGAACCCACCCGACAAGTGCGTCTTCCATGACAATCAAAACAATCTTCTTCAAGCGTTTTGAGAATTTCACTAATTTACGGTTTAATTCTATTAAACTAGTAGCTGACAGCGAAATGACCACATATAATGTTCGGAGAGACGATGTGTTTGTTAGCAATACTAAGAAGTTGATACTTTGAACTTCTTTTTAAAGTTGAAATCTTATAGTTCCTCACCTCTCATGAAGTAATAACTAAGTCAGAATGGCCAGTGTTATTATATTCCCGCATGGATCCTCTGTTTTAAAACCAGAGTTAAATCCAAAATTCGCTCATGCAATTTTTCTCAGTTTTCAAAGAAGTAAATATTTGGAAAATAGAAATTTTGTAGACGAAAGCTAAAAGGAAACTTTAAAGTCGTGGACATGGAGCTTATGGAGGTACCCAACTACTACTGCAGAAGAGGATGAGACGAACTGAAGGAAGCTGCAAAAATAAATTCGATAAAAATAGTGAAATTTGATTTTCAACATTTTATAAATCTTGCTTATTATATCATCGTATTATTTTTGTAGAATATCTAATTCGTTCCGTCAACTGGTTGCCTTGAACGGAAGTACTCACCATCCTGGATTATATAAAAATTATAAATTTAAATATTGAAATAGATTATGTTTATCACATAATAACGTCCCCGTTTGGTGAGTCGCAGTCTGAGTACATATCTCCGTAGCAATTGAAATCTTTACCTGGTTTTTTGCAGTCAGTGCAGCATTTTCCGTGATTTTTGCACCAGCGATTACCTTGTGAGTACCATCTTCCACTTTGATCTTCTGTGCATCTGCATTGCGTGCCTTCAAGTGTTGACCCTCTAATGGTGCATTTGCATGTATTTCCGTTGTAAATGGCTGAGTAGGG
The DNA here is from genome assembly GCA_963988835.1 of Hexamita inflata. Taxonomy (NCBI): domain Eukaryota; phylum Fornicata; order Diplomonadida; family Hexamitidae; genus Hexamita; species Hexamita inflata. Next base: position 26,365 of record CAXDID010001067.1, read on the forward strand.
GCACGCGCAAACGTCGTTCTGCATGAAACTTCCTTTCATGAGGTTTTGCGAGCATATGCATTTTGAGTTTTCCATATCTGTGTATTGTAATTAGCAAACGCACGCTCCTCTACTTTCAATAAATATTGAAAGCGCTGGGCATTCGCAAACATTACTTACCGTATTATTTTTCGCATCTACCGGGCAAATACATTAACTTCTATCATCATTTGGAAATGAGTTCTTCGTTTAACACTTGCAAACACCGTTTATTAATACTGAACCCCTTGGACAGGTGCAAATGTTTGAAATGTTCGTTGAGTTCACTGGGCACTCGCACGAATTTCCAACAACAAAAGCGAATTATGTGAAGCACTAACACACCCCGTTAACTGGTGCCTGTTTTTGCACTGAGCATTTACAGATTCCGTTTATTAAATTTGAATTAATTGGGCAAACGCAGGAGTTACTTGTGTTAGTTGCGTTCACTCCACACACACAGGCTTAATTTTGAATGAATGCGTTTAAAGTTAAGCACTTACAAACGTTCTAATCCGGAACAGAACCAGGAATACAGTGACAAAGACCGAGTATTAGCTTTGAATCGGGCATACAGGGACACTAGCCTGAATAATGACTCAGTAAACCAATTGATTAACTGTCCTCTAAATCAACAAAGGAAATGTTGGAAGTAAATACCTCACCTGACCCTGTGTTAAATGATATAAACCCACAATTATAAGTAGAGCCCGAACTTACCAAAGAATATGATATGTTTTAAAGCTTGCAAACTCCTCTGTATACTAGAATTCTAAATAATTAAGTCTTAAATTTAACTCGAAATTCCATAAAAATAATCAACATTTAGCAATTTATACGTGAAGCTGCTCCTGTTTATGGTGAGGAGCTCGGTGAGGTTGTTGGCAATGCCGTAGAAGTTGGAAATGGAGTCTTTCGAGGCGAAGTCGAAGCTGGAGCCCCGAATAGTTATGGAGTATTCGGGCACGGTGGCGGCCAGGAAGGTGAAGTCGAAGCCGGCCGAGTTGGAAAGGCGCATGTTCACCTGGGTGTCGACGATTGTAACGTTGGTGAAGACGAAGAAGAACAGGCTGAAGGGCTGTCTGTTGAGGTCGAACTCAGAGTCGATGCGGATCGAGAAGGCGCTCTGGTTTACTTCTCTGAAGAGGACGTTGTCGGTTCTGTTGCATAAATCTCTTGTCATCGCATCTTCAAAAGAGAATGTTAAGTTAAATACTAATTATGTTTTCTCTTAAAATGGGCTGTAAAACACATAATTATAACAGAAATCAAACTCAGAAATCGAAAATACCTATAATCCCATCACAGATTAAAATAGTGTTATCATAATTAATAAAGTGAAAATGTTTTTATCTAAATTTTACATTGAATATTTCAACTAAATTAATATAATATAGTTATTTTATTATTGACAAATCTAATCAATCAGATATTTTTTAATAAATTATTACTCTTCAATTTTTGACAAATAATATTACTCTTATTCAAAATGGGACAGCTTAGTTAGTAGAATAAGAATTATTAAAATTTATAAGTTTATATTTCACTAGTACAGAACTGAAAAGAATAAGTCGATTTGTAAATTAATAGTACTAAATCCTGCTTTCACTCCCCATCAAGAAAGTAGTCATAAAACTAAAAATTTAAAACGAAGATAAATAATAAAAGACAGAAATAGCGCTGGATCGGGAGTAACTGTTAAGTGAGTTTTACAAAACTCAACTTAACTGATTTTTTCACAGAGTAAAAAACCCTTGGTATGAAATGAAAAGATTTGAAACTTTTAATATCATTTTCCTGAATTTGGTAATTTTTGTGGAAGTGTCGACACTAAACTCCACACCACCAACGAAAAAGTAGTATTTCAACTGTATTTGATTCATATACAAATATTTTCCTTTTTATGTTAGTTAGTTATCGTCCCCACTAATTATTTGAATCTTTCCCCGGTTATTAAATATATATTAAGAACAGATTAAATATTCTATGTTCAAAACCTTTATAAAAACAAGATTAATTTAATATTAGTTAATGTGTTATTGTATGCGGAAAATACAATGATTAAACCGTTGAACCACCAAATTTAAAATACTTGTTAAAATAGTATAATTTTGCATATAATATATTCATTAAACTTCACTAATGATTGAATATAATGAAAACTAGCTGTAATTCGTGTTAAATTAAGCTTTAAAAAAGTAAACACCTGGTTACTTGATTAAATTTCTGATTTAAGTGTAAATAACAGACATAATTCAAGGGATAAAATAGAACAAAAGAGCGAAAAATATTTTGAAATAAGTAAAACAATTGTGTTTATAAGTCATTACTGAAATAAATATATAAAATAGTGGTGATAAAGTATTAATATCAATAAAATAAGCAAGAATAAAGACTAAATTACACTGAAAATGTTAACTCATAAATATTAAGAAAAAATTATAATTATATTATGTCTTAAAACTCGATTTGAAGGGTTTTTTACTTTGTGAAAAAATCAGTTAAGGTAACAAAAATTAATAGAGTTTGTTTAAATTAGTTTAAATTATTGTAAATTTTAAACTCAATCGCTCATATAATTGATTCGTTATGGAAAATATCATTTTATAGTATTATGATATATTATAATGACTGGAATAACTATAACATTATCAAGAATCAAAATTTAAATAAGAACACCTTTAAGATCAATATTAAGTTGGATTGAATCTTTCTAATTAGCGATTTTGGGTGGTCTTCAACATAATAAAAAATCAATGTTAAATTAGATTTTACAAGTGGAATTTGCGACTGAGTTTTCTTGGTTTCGTTTGTGGGACTTCCTATGGTTTTTGGTTTAAGAAACTTGCTTTGGGTGCAGTTTGTTTGAAGATTTAATGTTTTAATATTTTGGATTATATTGGTAGTTTGTTGATTCTACGATTTATTTGCGGCTTCACTCTTGTTACTAAAAAAGAATAACTAAATACACGTTAACTCAACCCAGCGAAGTTAAATGGAACAAATATTGACAAATATTTGTATGAAATTAAGTTGTAACGAATTTATATTTTTTATATTACTAGTCCCAAGATTCATACCAGTCTTCCAAAGATATATTACAAAGAACTTTCCGATGTCAATGATGTTAGTTCAAGTGTAGTAACTTAGGTTGTCTGAGGAGGCTATTCAGAGTGACAATCCTAGAAGATGAGGTATGATATTGAGATTAGTTTGAGGTAGCGTAATTGTGTAACTAAGTTTGGATTATAATGATTTATGAGATGAAAATTGATAAATTGAGCCTTAGCACTACGGCTACAGTTAAGAGAGTCATTTTTTATCCTTATTCTAATATGTTCAAATGAAAATGATAAATACTGATATAATTTCTTCCTGTTTAGTAATATTAAAAAAGATTACTATATTATTTAAAATAAGTATTGAAAATTATTTGAATCTGGTATTAATTTTTGGATTCAATTAATTTATAAATTCATCACACCGTTAATTTCGTCTATACTGATCATATTTTTTCTCTGATCATCACATTTTCTTTCTAACCAAGATCAATAAGCTAAAATAAGTAACTACAAAATAAATATGATATTATTTGATAGTCATAGCTAAGCTAGTCCAAGTTGTTTTTTATTTTTCATTTTAGAATCAATGATAATTAGGATTTTATCAATTAATCAAATGTTGTCTTCTATCATAATCTTAAAATTATTGCAATTCAAAAATATGTAATGTTTCAATAATATCTTAGTAAATAATAACAATTATAATTATTGTCAAAAACTAATTTCATTAAATAATGTGAATGTAAATGATAATATTTATCTAACATAGAAATCCAATAACATAAACTTATTCATTTACACAAATGTTACTCAATAATCGCATATTGATGTTACAGTTAATAATATGAATGTTAATACCTTTTCGCTGTTTGGATTTAGTATAGATAGTCAAACAATAACTGATTCTAATATTAATATTTTAATTCAGTTTTAAGTGCTAACTGGAGCTCTTCTTTGTATAATATGTGATGTTGATGTTAAAAAATGTAGTTTAATATTAATTGCATATGGTTAGCAAATATCTGGCATGATAATCGAACCAAAATACAGTTTCATTGTTCAGCAGTCTTTTATATAATAAAGAATAGGTAGTGCTAACTCTTCTGGATTAACGAATGTTATAAAGGAATCGTTATTAACATATATAATTAATTAGTGTAAGTTAACAAATTATAATTTACTTTAAAGTAACAATAATGGATATATAGCATCAACTATATTAGTAAATATATCATTGAATATAACTCAATTTGACGTATGTGCAGATTCAACTTCTCGTTTTGGTCAGAACAGTGTTTAAATATCTATAATTGGCAGTGATTCTATTAAATGCGATTTATGCGATAACTAGTCTATTGTTTATGGTTTGTGCGGTGAACAAATATAATATAGTGAGAACGTAAATGGAATGTACTAATGCGTAAATCCTTTTGAATATATTGATAACTAATGCGTTTGTGTCGCTGGGTATTTGCTCAACAACTCTAAATGCATTAATGTTGTGGAATCATTAAATACCATTAGTAGTCTAATCAGTAATAGTAGTAATGATTAAATAAAGTAGTTAGAGTAAAAGGTAGATATAATTGAGAATTCTATTACTATTATTGATTAGAGTATTTTAAGCAATTTGACCGAGATTGAAAATAGAATAATGTCATTTTTTTCTAAATCTGATTATAACTTATTTGTGAACACATCGATTTTGGACAAAAGAGTATATTAAAATTTATCTTCAATCAAAAATGAAATTTTAATGACTTAAATTACGGCAGATGCAAATTTGCTTACAAACACAACTGTATTGGACTGGAGAATATTCAACAATATTTCATAATTATAAAATATAATGAATAACTTTACACTTTACTATAACGACTCGCTATATAAACAATAATAAACAATTGAACAGCAAAAAAATATAATCAATACTCTGACTCAGTAAATGAACTGCTCGAGTAATTCCGGTTACTCAATGGTAAACGGATCTTGTATTCAAGTTTCATGCGCGATTTCAGGGTAACAAAGTATAAACGGAATCTGTCAGTGTGTTAATATATACTCAATTGTATAAGCTGGTTCTTGCGTGTGCCCAGTTAATTCTTAAGTAGTTGGAATCGCTTGCGTTTGTAGTATAAGTGGTCAGATAATGTAAAACGGATAATGCGTATGTGCAACTACTGGAGCATTTGTTGAAACTAATGTTTGTACATGCGGAGTAAATAGCATTAATATTTCAAATACTTGTAGTTGTCCAAGTGGAGCTAGTTTAGTAAACGGAGTTTGTACGTGCGTTAATACTAATGCATATATTTCTGGAAACCAATGCGTTTGTCCAATGTATTCATCGTTAGTTGGAAATACTTGCACATGTCCAAGTAACTCAAAAATTGTAAATAATGAATGTATTTGTAACCTTATAACTGGTTAAATAATGAACAATGGTGTTTGCTAATGCTAGACTACTGGAGCTTTTACGAGTAACAGCGCTTGTACTTGCGGAGTAAATGCATTAAATATCTCAAACACCTGCTCTTGCCCTACCAATTCGTCGTTGGTAAATAACGTTTGTACTTGTGATAAAATTATTGGTCAATCAATTATTAATGGAACCTGCCAATGTCCTGCAGGATAATCTGTTGTTAACGATACTTGTAAATAAATTAATTACGAAATAAATATTTCTACTTTCAAGTGCAGTTAAGAATTATTCACTCAATAATTTGATATATAAAGTATAACGAATTAAATCACAGCTTCAAGTAACTTCAGCGCAGGTTATGTATTTAGTGCTGTGACACTTATTCAAAATGCTTTCGTAGAAATTTCAGATAACGTTTATTCAACAACTATTTATCCACTATTTCAGTCTCAAAGCACTTTCACGAATCTGAAAATTCAGTTTGGAACATAAACTTTTAATAGTGGTTCACTACTTTTATCATCATCTTCAATCTCAATAAATTAAATGAATATCATTTCTAGGCCTGGTAGTCAGATTACGGTTAATTCTGCACAATAGTTGAATATCCTAACATAATCATCAAATAACGCTAATATAACAAACTTACTTCTAAATTTATCTTTATCTCCATCAAATGGAAATATCACATTAATTAATAATATTAATAACGTTTTAAATGTTTCCGGGTATCAGGTTCTAGGAACTTACATTAGTACTGGAACTGTTGCCATGATTGGGCTTAATTTAAATTCTGCGACTGTGAAGGTGAATTTAGTCAGTTTTAAAGCAACTGCATTTAATGTTGGAAACTGCTCTTCGTATCTCTTTGGAATTGCAGTAACAACGAACTCAATATAAATAAATAATTTTGCTGTCATTCTAGGAAGTAGTTCAAACTTTTAACTTCTTGGTTCAATTTCAACTACTGCTTGGAATTCTAATTATTATCTTTTTGGAGGTATAATTGCATTTATTAACGGTAATTCAGTTCTCAGTGCCAATAATGTGATTTTAGATTCATATCAGCAGTTTAGCACAAGCTTTGTCCAATATTCCGGGTTAATTGTGGGATATAACTTAATTTTAAACTCAAGCATCACAATAAATAATGTGTGTTTGTAATAAAATATGATAAGCATAAATACATAATTCACGTGGTTTGGCCTCATCGGAATGAATTACGGGAATTCTTCTGTTTAGAACATGTCTGTTGCTTTTGTTGTTCAAAGTACGTATTTAACTGGTTTTGGTATAATTGGATATTAATATTTCAATTCAATATATACAGAGATTGTTAATTTAAGAACTTCGGTTAGCGTAAGTTCAAATAATGGAAATTATGTTGGATCTCTCTTTGGAGTTGAATAAGCGAATAACTGCTCAATTTAAAACGCGAGTGTGGTAGGAGGAAATATAAGTGCTGTTGGTTCAAGTCTTGTTGGTGGGTTCATTGGTTATTAAACTTATTACAACTTAACGATTATGAATTCTTCAATATAGCAGACGAATATCACTGGTTATTCAGAAGTTGGTGGGTTCATCGGCCGTTTAGCTTCAGGGCAATTGCATTTATCTAATTCAATAATCCAGTCCGTGCGTCTTTCAGGTTCTGCTGTTGGAATTGTTGTTGGTTATGTAAGTTCCGGCTCTGTTTATATTTCAAGTTCTTCATCAACTTAAATTTACGCGAACAACGTTTTAAGAAGTGATTGCGCAGTTGTATCTGGCAGTAATGGATGTTGAGTGAAATTATAATAATATTTTTGTTATATGTTGTTAAACTGGTTAAACTTATTATAATTAAACTAACAGATTTTAGAATAAATAAAATACATATATTTAAAATACTTCATTTTCACAATTATTAAAGTAGTTTAGACAAATTTTGATAAGTAATAATAATTTTGATACCAAATAACTATATAATTTATAAAATAGATTTATAATATATCACTTCCTCGAGACTTGGGAAGTACTGGTAAAAACAGTACTTCCATTCAATATCTACATGTTTGTGAATCGTACACTTACTATTAAATTTATAATCGTTTTGATCGTCGATTATCGTATATTTTGAATTTTAATCGTCTTTTGATGTCTTTTGGTTGGTTTTACTATATGCTTTACTGATATAATATATATTTATTGTGCAGTGAATTGAAAGATTTGTGTTATTATTACTACAATTATTTTAATAAACAATTGATTTTGGATTAAGTGTAGATCAAGTTCGGGTTTACGATAAGTGAGATTCTACAATTAAAAATAAAGTGGTTCTAAATGTAAAACGATCAGGTCACACCCTAATAAATATAAAATTGAATAAAAATATTTTGACACCTTTTCACTTCGGTCACTTAGTGGACGAAACACATATAGTGGACACTGTTTGATTTTCGAACACAACCTCTATTATATTATTAATTAGTCAAACGTGAATTGGTATTATTTAAAATACAAATTACCTGAAAATAGTATAAAACCTCTAATATTATAGAACTAAAACATTTCACAAATTAAACTTCCCTGAATTCAGAAATTAAACGACCAAAAACAAAACCGCCGAAACCGCGAATCCGATTTACAGATTATTCTCCGTTTCCTCATTTCTAAAATTTTTTTATTATATAATTAGTTCGCCCCGAATCGAATCCTGGTACCTCCGCTCCGATTCGCGTATTTTGAAGCTGGTAGTGTTCAAAATGCGTTATTTTCCGTTTTGAGTGAATAAAATAATGTTATTTATTTGTTTGGAAATTTAAACATCGTTACTTAATGGAATTTCAGATTATAACTTGAAATCCGCGTAATAAAGGAAATGAAAACCATTAATGTCTTGGCCGAAGCTGATTAAATAGTTTTCATAGCCAAAAAGCAATTATGGGTGAAAACTCTCTGAAAATAACTTAACGGAGATTATATTACCGGACCTCACACGGTGCATGTTGTTGTGCTTGAGCACGTACAAATCACCGGAAGAAACAGCGAAATCGGTTATGTTCTCGTAAACCAAAGACAACACGCTATTATAATCGTAACTCACAAGAGACTTGTTGGACAAAAGAAACACACGACTGTTCTTGTACTACTGCACTTTCGGTGGAGAATTGACCTAAAAGTTAAACGCACTTGAGGACGAAATATTCCAATTTGTGCTGTCAACGTAGTTTAACGAATGAATTTGCTAAGACAGAGGACAAATGGCCTCTATGTTAGACATAAACTAGTATATTGCACATGTTATGTTCATTTGAAGTGAAATTGTATAAATAATTATCTAAAATGCAATATATAAATTATAGTGTTTATATCTATCCTTCATTCACATAATTCAAAAATACATCTACGTAACCAATAAGGCTAGAGAAACTAATATCCATATTTTGGGTAGTTTACCCATTAGTTTCTTAACATTATAATCATGAAGTATGAAATCTATCTTAGAATGCACAATCAAGTTTTAATCAATAAATTGATTATCCATAGTTTAAACAACATTATATATTTCATTTTAATATGCCTTATAATTGAGATTAGTAATGGATCTAGTATTAAAATCTAAATACGTAATTTATTGTTTTCTCTAAAATATTAATCCTGATTAATAGCTTTTTATCAATTTTCCTTTAATAGATAGACTTTATACAACTTCAAATATTGAATTATAAAATTCACATACATTTGATTGTTGGAATCGGCAAATGATCAAATTCTTTTGAGTCCCGTAAATTATTCCATTGCTTACAGTGGTGGGCCCTCGAATTGCTTTTTTGAATTAGGAAGAAGATTGAAGTTTATCATTTGAATCTTACTTATATCACTGTCCGGCTCAATAATGAGCGGGTTCTCCCTCCTCCTCAATACACTCCTTGACTCTATTTACTATTGATTTGTAAAGTGCTTCAATCACACCAAGGCCTGGTTGAGTCCTGGATAGCTGTGTTACAATAATTAAAGTATATAACTCTGTATATACTTCAATAATAAGTTTCAACTTTACCCAACGTTGTATAATTTAACAATCAAGAAAATTGATTTCTCATTATGAAATGGAAGTGGAAGATCATAAGTAAAATAACTGTTGTTTTAGAGTAGCATCAATATATTATTTAATACTGGGCCCGACTAACCCACTTGATTTCATTCTTCAAGAAACAAAAATACATTCATTATTTGTATTTTGAAAATGAAAGCGACTGTAACTACCTGAATTATAATTCTAATTAAGCGAAGTACCAAGACTTCATCTTGAGCTCCCGGTTGAGATTGAAAGAAAAAGTCCTCCATTGTTTTTCGTGATTAAGAAATACCTAAAATCGTTTAGATTGACCCAGTTGAAGATGAACACGGAGGTCCCCTGCAGGCCCAGTGCTTGCGCTACTAGTTATAAATTACATATCGCGTCCGTACACCAATCATTGGATCCTCTTATTCCTTTCTCCAATCCAGCTTAACATCCATATATTTTCGAGATAAAATCTTTCATAAATGAGCTTTGTTGACTAAAACGTAGAAATTACACAGGGACGTCTTAAACGAGTGATATAACTAGTTCAGATTGATACAATATTTTATGAATTCCTCCGTTGGACCCAGAAATGAAGAGAATACAAACGCTTCAGATCTGCCTAAGTTTGTTAAGTGAATTAGTTGGTCTTCCCTAAACATCTTCTACTGCGTTTATTTTTGTCCTTGCCCTCCTTTTATTGCATGTGGCAATTTCTATTTTTACTTTTTGGAATATTAAATACTGACTTTGAATAGTCGATTATGATCTAATACGATCGAAATCATATTTTTAGCCATCTTGTGTTAATGAGTAGTTCATGAATAATCTCCAACTTGAGATTGTTTATTGGAATTTGTCATCCGCATTAGAAGTGGCAAAATATTTTAATATATAATTACTCACATAGTAAACAAGAAAAAGCAATTCCACCTCCCATAACTGTATTGTTATATTCAGGTTAGTTAGTCCACTGTTATAGCTTTACATATCAATTCTTTTCTCATACAAAAAGTTATCACGTATAACAAAAAGACGATCAAAAGCTACACAAAAATCTTAAACATTTCTTTATATAATCTAGAATAAAAATGTTTTAGCTGAAAATATAGAGACTAAATCCCCTTCATTAGAATGAAATAGATAATAACCTGAATATTTGTATGATTTAGGATTAATAAATGTTATATGCTTTTACTAATCAAAATATTATACTTAATTCTAGATTAACTGGTTTTTATTGAGTTTAAATTCTATTTAAGATTAGTTTTATGGACATAAGGCATATACGCTTAGACCATAACCATATATTGTGCACATTGTTAAATTCATTTGAAGTGAAATATTTTCAAAACTGTTATATTATCATTATAATTTGTTTATTTTTCGTTTCTAGGTTCATGTAAAGGCTTTTCTGCAGGATTAGCCTTAGTTCATGTTATTATATTCTTGTACATTAATAAATGAATTACACCATAAATTATTCTACACTTATAAATTTATTTATCGGTTTTGTATTGCATTGCTTTCATTTTTGCTAACATTATTAATTCATTTATATTATAGTACATTCTACAAGTCTTATACCACAATGCTTTATAATACTATATATAATGAGACAATTGCACTGTACACAATTCTATTTAAACTGATTCTAATAAACTTGGTTTGAGATCAAGTAAGATAAGAGTTTGATTGATATTTTCCAATTCTACAATATTCGCCATTACAACTATATACATTAAAAGCATTGTATTTTATTTAACACTCCACACAATGAAGAATTCTAAAAAAACTGATGTATTACCTAAATTCTAGTCTAAAACTGAAAATTAAGTTATTGTTATTAATTAAAACAAGACTAAGAAAACCATAGTTAAATCAGTGGTTGAATACAAATAAAAAGTTGCATTTTAGAAGCAAAATGAAGAAAACAGAAATCCTAATTACTCTACTTCAGTTAGCTATTATATGAATCTTAGAGAACGTGCTCCAACGAATATTCTTAGACCACGATACTCTACTCAACTTGATATTGATCCTTAACAATTATACAGTTAAGAAGAAATTGAATAACTTCACAGAGAATTTGGAGATATATCAAAATGCTTTACTAGTATGTGCGAAGGCATTCCACAACAAATATAACAATATGGATAATACGAACCTGATATGTCAATTAATAGCGAATTTAGTGCATTTGTGTAAATAGAGTGATTTTATATTTTACAATATAGTTTCTCATTCGGTAATTATATATAGTACATTGTTGCATCTTAGTAGCATGTCAGAGATGGTTTGATCGCCGAATGTTGCGTCTTTGAGTCTCAAGTTCATATATTCGTCAAACGATTACAATATTCCGGTAATCTGCGAGTTCCATTTGAGTTCTACAGTTATTTACTTTCCTATTTGTGTTTATAGTAGTAGTTTAGGTGTAACTATTGTCATGTGAGATGTGAAAATGCGAATTATGCTAATTTAGTTGCATTATCATCAAGTTTCCACACCAAATGTTAAAATTGCCTGCTGTGGTGTGTGATCACGGAACTGGGTATACCAAGCTCGGTTTTGCTGGTTAGCAGCTCCCTTCATTTATGTTTCCTACTTGTGTGACGAAATCTGCGAATTCTTTTCTATCCGATTTGACCTACAAATCCGGATAAGATGCCGTTGATTCGGGCCAAAATGTAATATATCCCCTTCAAAACGGTATAATTCAGAATTGGGACGCGTTATAGTAACTTTAATTTGACTGCTTTAACAAGTTCCTTCATATAACACCACAGGAACACGAAATAATCCTGACTGAGCCGCCCATGAACTCGCCCGAAAACAGAGAGAGATTGTCCGAGATAATGTTCGAGTCGTTCAATTTCAAAGGGATGTTCATCGGAGCCCAGGCATTATTTGCAATTTTTTCAAAGGCATGGGATAATTAGAACAATTTAGAGCATACTGGGATATGCCTGGATATTGGTGACGGAGTAAGCCACGTAATCCCAGTTTACGAAGGGTACGTGATGCAGCACGCGGTGCAATCTGTACCAATAGCCGGGAAAGCGATCACACAATTCGTTCAAGACATGCTCAGCCGCAGAGAAAAGATTCAAACGGACATACAATAGAAAATAGCAAAAATTGTTAAGGAAAAGTACTGCTACTGCGCGAACCAGGCACTCGCGATGGAATTCATGGATTTCCAGCCAATTGTTAATTAAAATGTATGCGGAGTCAATATTGACATCGGCCAGGAAGCGTTCATTGCACCTGAGATATTTTTCGACCCGTCCATTTACTCAAAAATACATGAGACAAGCATTGCTCAAATAGTATTCAATAGCATTCAGCACTGCCCCATTGACTGCAGAAAAACGATGTATGAAAATATATATCTGTCTGGCGGCTCAACCATCTTAAAAGGGTTCTCGTAAAGGCTTTAAAATGATATTCAGGCGATTGTAGACTCAAAAAACTTAAGGGGAATAACAGTAAACGTTAAATCGCACGGGTTGCAAAGAACAGCCGTTTTCTCAGGGGCAAGCATATTTGGAGCAAAACCAGAATTTAAAGATGTTGTTCTGAGCAAACAACGATACTAAGAAGAGGGTAAAAATTGTGCAAGAGAGTTTTCTTTGGTCAAAAGGAGTGAGTGATACGCTTTTTTATGTATCAATAAGTCAGTCACAGATTTACCATATTTGGTATTAGTAGACAAATCAGTTGCCATTGTCATTAATTTTTTTTAATCAATTTACTTCTATTCTACTTTATGAAATAAACATATGACCAGGATTCTTTAATTTTTCTCAACATGCTGTTCTTATATTTAAATTCTTATATTTAACTTCAATTAGTTTGTGGTAACGTTATGTGTGGTACTAAGTTTGGATTTGTGGATTGTCATGATTTATGAGATGGAAATGGAATGAATGAATTGAGCCTTAGTACTGATGATAAGGTTACAGTTAAGTGAGTCATTTTATTTAACTTCAATAAGTTAAAATTGAATGAAAAAGAAAATGATTATTTTGGATGAATTATTATCATTTTGTTATTTTATAATTATATTTTTGATTCCACTTTAAATGTCAGAGTAATTAAATTCTTCTTATATGATAAATACGTAAATAACTGAGGAGATGAATACATTTCATTGTAGGGAAACAGAAATTCTACAATTTCACGTTTCTGAATATTTTATATCACTGTCTTTCACTCATAAAGTTAAGATATACGACGTAGTTAAGAGAACTAAATTTATCGAGTTTGATTTTGAGGAGAACGTGTTGCATTCGTATATAAGTGATTAAAAGCTGTTTGTGATCACGGATGCCGGCACCATGTTCGAGATTCAGTTATAAATAAACAAATTCGGGCGTTAGCAGGTTAATTGTTACGATTTGATTTAGTCATGTGCGAATAAGCGGTTAACGATGGCTACATGTGAGTCCACGCGTGTGCTGAGTCGCAAGCAGAAGTCCGTAATTAAAATTTCTTCTTTGCTGTGCTCTTTATCTTCCGATATCTTCTTCTTTTACGCTTTGGTGAAGGAGCCTGTGCAGAAATCTCTTATTTTCTATTTTAATCCGAATTAGCCTGAAAATTTGAATTACGTTATTTTTAAATAATAGCCAACAACTATTTTCAAGTACTCCGCTTCTCTCTTCTTCTTGGGCACTACTCTTGGCCAAATATATTCTTTTAACACGCTTTCACAGCAATAAATTCCACTCCTCCCAAATACCTCAGAGTAGCCAGTGATTCAGCTCAGTGCGAACAACGCGAAACTAACCGCGTGCCTGCTCTCAGGAAAACTAATTGAACACGACCTGGTGAATAAAACACAGAAGCAAAAGAAGATAAATGAGCCGGATCAGGAAGCACTTGACGCCTCGACCTTGTTGAATCAAATCGCAAGGTCGGAAAACAACGAATTAACGGCCGAGCAACAACAGCAACTCCAAAATAATGAACTACAAGTTCAAATGAACCGACCAAATGCGATTAATTCGGGCCAGTTCATAGGCGAATTCTTATTATTTTAACAGGGTAAATACTTTCAAGTTAAAAGCTTAAAAGATTAAAGGATGAAGGAATTTGATGTAACGACACTTATTAATTACAAGGACACCAAATTCAGGAGCTACTAAACGCACATATACGAGGGCAGGGTGTACTGCTTGTACAACGGTTATATGATACAAATTCCGGTTAATTTACAGAATAACGGCGAAAATATAAAATAACTGGACATCAGCAAACAAATCGAATTACTGGAGCAAGACATCGTTACGAAACCAAAAATGATCCCAGAAACACTCAATTAATCCGAAAATAAACAACATGTACAAGCTGTTACGTCACAAGACATAGCACCAGCCAAAAGCTTGATTCAGCCTGCACAAATAATCAAATAATTCCTACTACCGTCGCCAGAATCAGCAATCACGTTCGATGAAATCGCAGAATCAATCATTCACCCTACTATTACACAACCAACTAAATACAAACCAAGATCTCCAAACGGATAAAAATCAACTGTTTTCCCACAAGAAAACAGATTCAAATCACTGCTATCATTCAATTAAATGAAAGAACTGTCCAGAATCCAACCACAAATATCAGTTTACGACTCATAAGAAATTATTTAAATAAAATAACTTGGATAAGAAAAAGTATAAGCACCCGAATCACTTCTGAGAGTCAGTATTGATAGCACAGCTGAATAAAATCAAGTTATAACTATGGAACTAAATTAAGACGAAAAACCACCAATACCTAAAAGAAATCCACTTATGCAAGTGACTGCACTGCAATTAGCAGAATTGTAAAGTTTTGGGCAAAAAATAACAGCAAGATCCGTTTTAAATTCTTCGTATATTGTCGACACTTCGAATTATGCACCACTTCGAATCATTCAAAATGCTGAATTCATCACTTCTTCATCAGAGAGTGAAATGGAATAAGAAATAGATGTTAGACCTTACTCACCTCCTAGATTAAATATAAAGAAAAAACCCAATGTAAATAATGCATTGTAGGTAACTTTCAAGCCACTTAATGCTAAGTAACAATAAGAGGCATTAGAAGCAGTAACGTAAGAGCCAAGAACTTTGTCAGGACACTTATTACGCGTTCCAAAAGATTCATTGGAGTTATCTCAATTACCATCACCGAGAGGACGTTTGAGCAAGGTCGACGTGGATTGTTATGCAAGTTCAATTATTGATTTACAAGAAAAAGCTTCAAAAACTACACTTGATTCGATTCAAGAAGAATTGAAACAATTAAACGAAAACGTTAGATATTAGCGCAAAATTAAAAAAGCTGATGATGAAATAGATCTGAAATAATTTAAGAAAAGCAACTCTTTCCATAATTCTAAGAAAATTGATACTGTCAAAAGAAAAATGCACAAGAAAAACTCGCTTAGCAACAAAAATGAAAACAATGTTACTTTGAAAAATGCTTAAATGGTTTATGAACAGAAATAAATTATTGAATAAATGATTAAAAATGGTAATACAGAATAGGCTGAACAAGCTGAAGAACAATTAAAACATGTTATAAAAGATTTGGAATTGGATAAGTTAGACAGCGATAACAAAAGTCCCGAACATGAATTAGAAGAGAATATTATTTAAATAGATTTGGACGAATCAGGTCGTAATTCGCATTAAAGCACAATAAGAAGAGTTTCTGGAGCAAGTGTAAAGAATATTCTAAAAGTAAGCGAGAGCGAATCGTATTATTCTGAGGATTCTTCCAACTATGAATCAGAATCCGTTTCATAATCAAAAGAAAGTGAATCAGTATCAAAAGATCAAAGCATTTCCCCAGATGAAAGTATTGATTCTGCTGAATTAGAAAAATAAGAATCTTTCCAATATATTAATAAGTCAGCAAGTTAATTAAATTTAGGTGATTTGCAATCATTTTAGTAACATGAAAAAAGTCAGTCTCCAAGCTAGTTCAAGAAATCTACTGATAAAGGAAAGAACAAGGTTACAAAAGGCGTTAAAAAAGAAAAGACCGCAAAAGAAGTTAAAGATATAGAAAAGAGTGAGAAAAGCGAAAATAAAATAGTTAAGAAAGCCAAAGCAGAAAAAATTCTTGAAAAGCCGAGTGATAAACCAGTTGAAAAACCTAAAAAGAAATCCAAAAAATCAAAAGCTGATGATAATGATTAGTCGCCAATCAGTAATGTCGAAGGCCAAGAAACCGAACAAGAAGATTTGTTGAAAGAAGGATCCAATAAACAGCACAAAGAAAAGAAATCGAAGAAACGCAAGGTATCAATGCAAGAGAGCGACCTTCAAGAAAGTGTTTAGGAAAGCGATCTTGACGACAAAAAGGATAAGAAGAAAAAGAAGAAGAAAAATTTAGAAGACATAAACGAAAATTAAGAGCTAGATCAAGAGTTTTAGAATCTGTCTCCTACTAAGAAGGTAAAAACGAAGAAAACCAAGGACAGTGCCAGTAAAAAGCCGTAAAAGGACAGCTTGGAGGCTGACTCCGAGAACAGGCGTTCTTCATCCCAGAAGTCAAACTTTAACATCAAAAGTAGCGGAAAGCGCGAATCTTAAATGCGTGAGGGCTCCGAGTCCGGTTACAACTCAAATTCTGCTGCCAAGAGGAAGGATTTGAAGAAAAACAAAGCTGATACCGTAAACGAAGACGTTACAAAGCTAATTCCAGATAAATCGTTCACCGTGCAGCAGCTTCACTTCCTTATGTCCTACTTCAATTAAAATGACTCATTCTCAAACCAACTTGGTTTAATTGATGAAATCCTCAAGAGGATTAAGCCACAAACTGATCCTGATATTCTCTCATCATTCACATACAAAGACCTGAAAGTTGAACCAGAAACTGTTTTCAAGCTCTTCCCCTTCTTCAAATATTCGAAAACTGATTAATTTTTGGAAACTGTAAATGATATAACCGGTTTCAAAAAAGTGTCTAAAACGTTTTAAAAACAGTTTATAAAGGAAATGCAAAATATTAATGATAAACTTTAAGAAACCACAAACGAATATCTCCCACCAAAAGTTATTCTAGAAGACGGAGACTGGTCCATGTTCGCCGAAAAAGAAGCGGAATACGCAGCACTTCAAATAATCGCAGCCCGAGAGAAAT
Source organism: Hexamita inflata (assembly GCA_963988835.1). Lineage (NCBI taxonomy): Eukaryota > Fornicata > Diplomonadida > Hexamitidae > Hexamita > Hexamita inflata. The sequence continues at coordinate 44,057 of CAXDID010001067.1, forward strand.
AATTCAGCGACAGGGACAAGATGTTCCTAAAGTACGTTCCAATGCGCAACTTCTTCTACAGCTATTAGCTAAACAAAACACCGCTGAAGAAAATGCCAAAATGCGAGCCCATGCGCAGCAAATCTGCTGATAATAGAGTATCAAACGACGCTCTAAACTACGAGTACAACGTGGAAAGGTACGTAGACCGCTCCGCATTCAACAACTACTACAAGAAAATGGAAGAAATATTCGAAATCGAAACTATAATCAAAAAGGAAAAGAAAAACGTTAAACCAAGCGATCTATAAAAAATATGCGCAAACATCGTGAATAACAAATTAAACACACTTGAATACCTTAAAAACCAGGGCAAACTTAAAAACTATATTTAATAAACGGAAGAAGAATATTTAGAACAGTACTAATCAAAATTTAATGTAAGAAACGCTACAGTAATGCGATCAGTATCCGCATTCTCTTATAGAAAAGTAAATTATAAAGACACTGAATTACCTGAGCTAATATCAAACCAGTAATACAAAAATTCTGAGAAAGAATAGAAAATGCTCGAATTTAATAAGTATTTACAACGAATAAATATATTCGGAGATGCTACTGTTAAAAATATTAGCTAAGACGACTTCAATGCTCAACGTACTGTAAATATTGCTCCAATACAAAGACTAACTCGCAAACCTTGCAAATCCAGATCACTAAAACTACACTAAATACAAAGAAATCAGTTTTCGTACTTTAAACCTAGTTGGTAAATCGATCCATTCAGACAGCATAAAAAAGCTTTCAAAGAACTTTAAATTGCACCATTAAATAGAGGTGTTGATCAGTGCATTTCAGACTCTGAAATAACATACACTGTATTAAAATACGACCGCTTCCCAGAATATACCAAGTATGAAAAAGCTACATCAACTCATTTATATATGTAAAAGTTTGAAGTTAATCAATTATATCAAAAATCAGAGAAAGAAGTACAAATGTCGTTGGATCAAGCACTTAACGAATTTTACAATATAAAACCAATGACGGATGCACAATTGAGCATATTGGAACAAAAAATGGACGTTGTAGGTTCAGTTGCTAGAAAACCTGACGAATACAATACTGAGTCTGAAAGTGCAACTCCAGCTCCACCAGTTCCAACCGCAGAGCCTCAAAAAATTGAGGTAATTGGTTCAATTTTAACCAAAAATCCAGCACAAGCGGCATACAGACACCAATTAGATGAATTTTGTGCAGGTAATGGATTTGATATTGACGTGTTAACATATGAAAAACATAAAGTTGATTAAAGTTTAGCTCAACTAAACCCAGAATACGCACAATAATTACTACGTGTTCCACAACCTCTTATTCGCCCACCACCCAATTTAGAATTCAAAGTTTTAACAAAAGAGTTTTTATCATGTAAATATGATGAGGAAAAATAGGAACGTAAGGAAGAACAGAAAATGTTGCGGTACATAATGAAAGAAGAACAGAAAGCTCAGGAAAAAGATGTAAAAGTCCTCAAAGTATCAAAAATTTATGAAGCTAAGAAGAAAATGATGTAGATGAAATTGAAAGAATAACAGCTAAAGCAGTTAACAAAACACTCTAAGTAAATTCCTCTCGACGTTATAGAGTTATTCTTATTGAAACAAACTCAGGATACTGTAATAAAATGGGACTAAATATATGTTATTGATAATCGTTTAATGTTACAGGTTTCAAGGAACAACCAATTCTTCAAAATTCTTTCAGTATCTACACCTATCGGATAAATAGACAACATCGAGTTTATGAAATCTGTTACTTATGTGTCCAACCACGTTGTGAACGAGTTCGAAGCGATCGACTACTATGCGAAATAAATGAAAATACTTGAGATGCAGCAGAAGTGCTAGAAGATGCGTGAATACACCAACGCGTTCGAAGATGAGATGTTCCCAAGTTATTTGGCTGCGAGTAGAATGAACATATACTACACATACAATAACAGCTTGAAAGAGCTGTTTTAAATTGCCGAGGACGAAAACCGCGCTGTTGAAATTTTAGAGGAGAGAGAAAGGTTGAGGATCGAAAATGAAAGGCGAATGGAAGAAGCTAGAAAGTAAGAAGAGATAGAACGCGAGCGCTAACGAATTGAATAGTTAAGATTGGAGGCAATCGCGCGTCTTACCGAGCTCGTGAACCAGTTTTTAACAAGAGATGGCTTTAACACAGCCGGAATCAGAATATTTTAGATTATTAGAGGTGTTGACCTCGAGTTCCAACCTATTTAATTCTAATCTCTTCTGAGCAGCTTCGACTTCGATTACAGCATGCGCGTTCATTATCGCATATGCCAGTTTGAGTTTTCGCTGTAGTTACTCAGAGCATAACTTTCAACGTTCAAACACCTGTACAAATTAGTTACCGATGAAACCGTTCAATTTATGTCTCAAACGAAAATGGTAGACATTAAGTTCATCGCGCGCCCGTCATTCAAGGGAGAGAGCAACTGTGGTGTAGCAGCGTTCGCGAAGGGGTTCGTTTCGCACCGCGATTTCCACGCGAGAGAAATGGTGGACACGGTGAATTTAACGAAGCTGGACATACAATATAAGCACGGCGAGTCGCAGCAGCCATAATTTTAAGTTAACACTGAGCTGAGCCCGGTCAGAGAAGCACTCCGCGATTAGAAAACGCGACTATTATAAATAAACAACTACGAGAAACCGCGCCTGAAAGCGGAACTGGTTGAAGCGCGCCCGTCCTCAGACCTGGTGAGGGCCATTCAGCGCAACGACGTGCAAAAGCTCCTTCAAATCACGCAGAGGCATTAATCTGAACTGGGGTAGATCCTAAACGGCTCTGAAACGGGCACCGAGAACTCTGAAATCCACAGCTTCGAGGAACCCTCCGAGCACACCTCACAGCACAAAATGACGGCCATTCCCCTCTTGGAGACCAAGAAATTTCAGCCTAAGTTCATTCCGAAACCGAAACCGCTCCCAATGCAAATATCTGACTCCATTCTGAAGATCCCAAAATCGGCCGTGAAGAAAACGAGACCTCCCTCGTAACTTGCAAACTCCTTCAAACCGAAAGACGAGGAATCAGAACTCAGGCTGAGCGCAGAACTGAGAACAAGCGGACCGAAAGAAACCAAAATTCAGAAATCGAAGGCGGAGGAGCTGTTCGAAGAGCAAAAGAACAGGAACGACGTACAGCTGAAGGTCTACGTTGAAAAGAGGGCGCCGAAGAAGTGAGACATTTCTAAATATATTGTAATGTAGGTGGCTGATTGAATGATATTTATTTGATTGATTTGTACTTTCTGTTGTGGTATCTATTTTAGTTATTATTAATCAATATACAATCAACAAGATTATTTGTACGTTTTGTAAAATAATATTTGTTATTTTCACATGTTAATTATATATTATTTATGGCACTTATATGACTTAAGGCGGGGATTTAGAGGTTTTGACATTAACTTACAACAAAAGTATTCATGATTTAAGAATATAAGATTAGGTCAATATGTACAATCACACTGTTTTGATTCTAGGTAAGTATACCATCTTCGTCTTAGCTGTGCAAACGTTAAAATTACACGAACGCAAATCAATTTGTACTTGGTACACATTTTCAAATTGAAATTCAAATCTTATATTGTAAACTTTTAGTTCAATATGACGTACATTACTGCTAGCTGCTTGATATTCCCATAATGTGTAACTTACCAGTATTTTGTTTGATTGATTGAATACAATTTGTAATTCCTATCTTATACTAATATGAACTTGATCAAGAAATGGTAAGTAAAGGTAAATCATAAACTCTATGTTATTGATTGATTTGGTACAGTAGGACACACAAATCAAATTTAGTATTTTTATGATGCTGTTATTATACTATTTATACTCTCATTTAAATAATGGGCATCATGATATTTATGTTTTAATGTATTGTAAATACTAGTGTAAAGACTTTCAGTATATTAAGTATAAACATGTTGAAATTCATTATACCTCGTGTTCGATATAATCCATGTACTAAAAAATTCGATTATTATGTCAACTATTTCCAAATCTCATTCTCTTACTAGATAGACTTTTACGCTGAAATAACTATTTTATTTAAATAAAACACAACACCTCCAGAATGACCCAGAAGCCCCGCCCCGAATATGTCTCTTGGTCGGACGCGGAGATCCGCAAACTGATAGACGCCTCGAACCTCCACAAGGACGGGGTGATTAACTGGGCGGGCGTGGCCTCCCACTTCCACAACAGATCGCCGCAGCAGTGCAAGTCCTTCTACAACAACCGGATCAGGGCCCTCGAGGTCAAAACGGACAAGACCGCGAACGACTACTACCTGTTCATGATCTCGACCCAGATGCAGAAGCCGGAGACGCCTCAGCAGAACGTGAAGAAGCTCTTCTGCGAGTGCGGGACGGCCGACATGTACATCCACATCGCGAACCTCCTCGCGGATAACCCAGAGTTCCAGTACAACCCGAAGTTCCTGGGCGTCATGAAGGAAGTGATCGAGGTCCACGGCCAGCTGAGAGGCTACCTGACGGCGGCGTTCTCCAAGCAGAAGTACCTGGAGGTCGGCGACTACGTCTTGAGCAAAGAGCTGTACGAGCTGATGGCCCGGAGAATGGCCAGCTTCGACGCGGCGACGGTCATGCAGAAGATCCAGGCCAAGCAGTGAATATTCTATTTATAAATATCATGGGAATTGTAATAACTCATTCAGCTTCATTGTTGAAGTTATATTTGAAATTTAGCTAGTAATTACTTCTGTCGCAGAGGTGGCGTTTAGAAGCTTACATACTGGGTATTTAACTGCGTCTTTCGGGTGTTACAGTTTATTGAGATTTATTCAGTACAATGAATTTTTCAAATAATTTAGTTTTTAAAAGTAATATTTCATTAGATCGATTCTTCAACATAGCTGCATTAGAAAATAGATTTAACAAATGAAAGTCTTCTTGGATTTAGTACGGTGAACTATTTAGTTCAACTATTGTATGGCAGATTTTATAAAGAATCAAATAATTCATTTTCTGGATTTAGTAGCGTAAAGTGGGGTTCACCCGCATAAAGCGGATTACTTATATTTTAGACTACTATTTGCTCACAAATAGAGAGTAACGAAAATACAATTTGTTTAATTGTTACATGTTCTATTTAACGAGTAATCTTTATAACTACCATAAACATGACAAAAAACGTTAGAAAGCTCATTAACAATAATAAATTTTACATAATGATTATTATTTACTTTAACATTCAAACTTTGAGATTTGTTATTCGTTGTACTGCTAAATATTAATTGTACTCACTACTTAAAACCTTCATTCCAACACAAATATACACTTACAAATTATATTTGTGTGCATACACATTTTCAAATCTGGTATTGTACTATATTTAATATATCTCTTACTGATAAGATATCATGTTACTTGCTCATGAAAGAACTAATAGTGGTATTACACTGTCAATTTGAATGCAATCTTAAACTATAAACATGTGATATGATTACAAGTTGTATACATATATACTATCGGATTACAATTATTGGCAATGGTTACAGTACAAAAATGTATATTTTGTTATTAAGTTGATTGATTTGGTACTGCTATTCATACTATTTCAGCAATGAGAATAAAAATAATTATATGATTATAGGTAAGTATGATTATAGGTAAATATCTTTCACCGATGTACTAAAACAGATTTACAAATATTTTTACTATTTTAAAAGTCAAAATTATCGTTTTATATTTATCTAAAAACTTGATTGGATTCAACACCTCCAGAATGACCCAGAAGCCCCGCCCCGAATATGTCTCTTGGTCGGACGCGGAGATCCGCAAACTGATAGACGCCTCGAACCTCCACAAGGACGGGGTGATTAACTGGGCGGGCGTGGCCTCCCACTTCCACAACAGATCGCCGCAGCAGTGCAAGTCCTTCTACAACAACCGGATCAGGGCCCTCGAGGTCAAAACGGACAAGACCGCGAACGACTACTACCTGTTCATGATCTCGACCCAGATGCAGAAGCCGGAGACGCCTCAGCAGAACGTGAAGAAGCTCTTCTGCGAGTGCGGGACGGCAGACATGTACATCCACATCGCGAACCTCCTCGCGGATAACCCAGAGTTCCAGTACAACCCGAAGTTCCTGGGCGTCATGAAGGAAGTGATCGAGGTCCACGGCCAGCTGAGAGGCTACCTGACGGCGGCGTTCTCCAAGCAGAAGTACCTGGAGGTCGGCGACTACGTCTTGAGCAAAGAGCTGTACGAGCTGATGGCCCGGAGAATGGCCAGCTTCGACGCGGCGACGGTCATGCAGAAGATCCAGGCCAAGCAGTGAATATTCTATTTATAAATATCATGGGAATTGTAATAACTCATTCAGCTTCATTGTTGAAGTATTATTTGAAATTTAGCTAGTAATTACTTCTGTCGCAGAGGCGGCGTTTAGAAGCTTGGATACTGTGTATTTAACTGCGTCTTTCGGGTGTTACAGTTTATTGAGATTTATTCAGTACAATGAATTTTTCAAATAATTTAGTTTTTAAAAGTAATATTTCATTAGATCGATTCTTCAACATAGCTGCATTAGAAAATAGATTTAACAAATGAAAGTCTTCTTGGATTTAGTACGGTGAACTATTTAGTTCAACTATTGTATGGCAGATTTTATAAAGAATCAAATAATTCATTTTCTGGATTTAGTAGCGTAAAGTGGGGTTCACCCGCATAAAGCGGATTACTTATATTCTAGACTACTATTTGCTCACAAATAGAGAGTAACGAAAATACAAAATTTGCACTGAAAATAAAATATTTTAACCCTACTTTAGTCCAAAATGACGTTTTAAAGTGGTTCTAAAAATGTAAAACGATCCGACCACACCCTAATAAATATAAAATTGAATAAAAATATTTTGACACCTTTTCACTTCGGTCATTTAGTGGACGAAACACATATAGTGGATACTATATGATTTTCGAACACAACCTCTATTATATATATCTTACTTCCTCGAGACAGCACAAATAGACTTCATTGAGACTTTCGAAAGCAAAACATAGGCTATCGCACGCCCATATTTCCACTTTCAAAGCGGGCTCAACCCGTCATTTGTGCCCACTCAGTAAAGACCCAACAGGGTCCTCACTGAGTCGTCAGCGGACCAGTTTTATCTGATTTGCTAACTAAATTTCCAGAAACTGGTTCTTGCTTCTCAGTTTCTATTTGCTCGTTATTTCCTTCGGCTTGCACGGGAGGTTGTTCCGTTGTATTGGCATTGCTTGGTGATGGTTGCCTTTGATGCATTGTTTCATTAACTTGATTAGGTACCTGGGGTCCTTCTTAGTTTATTTGATTTTGCAAATTCCTAATTTCGGGGTATATTGCCGGTGATAGATTAACTTTTTCCTAGGGTTTAGACGCTTTGATATCTTTCTTAGCTCTCTGTTGTTAGATAAACTATTTCTGATATTCCATTTGGAGCTTCTTATATATATATATATATAGGTAGGCCTACCTATATATATAATAAAATTAATATAGTATTATAATTTTAGTTACGAATAAGTGTGTCACTAAATGACATCCCCATTTGGTGCGGTACAGTATTAGAAGTAATCGTCCTAACACCAATAGTCCCACCCAGATCTCATACAATCGGTGCAGCATCTGCCTAAATTAGCACACCAGTAATTTCCTTGAGATACCCATCCTCCACTTTAATCTTCAGTACATCTACATACGGTTCCTTCTAAACTTGACCCGCTCTTCGTGCATTAACACGTATTTCCGCTAATAACCGCGGTATACGGGCACTTGCAGACTCCGTTGTTCATCGTGCTTCCCTTGAGTAGAGTTTGTGAACAAATACACTATTTGTTGCTCATCGCCGTGTAAGCCGGTTGGCAGATGCACGCCGCTTTGGCTGTCTCAAAAGTTGAATATTGCGGGCAAACACAGGCATTCGTGGCCGTGTTGTTGGTGGCGTCGGTTGGACAAATACAAGAGGTGTTGGCTGCGTTCGGGAATGAATTAGTCGTCGAGCATTTACAAACTCCATTTACCAAAGTGGAGCCAGTTGGGCAGTTACAAGTGTTCGAGGTGTTAGTTGAGTTGACCGCGCACTGACATACTCCATTGACCGGGAACGCGTTCTTGGTGGCGCACTGGCAGATCCCGTTCACCAGAGTGGACCCGGTTGGACAGGTGCAGGTGTTGCTGGAGTTGGTAGCGTTGACTCCGCAAATGCATACCTTGTTGCTGATGAAGGCGTTCTTGGTGCTGCAGGAGCAGTTATTTGAGGTAGGAACAGAGCCGGCCGCGCAGTAGCAGAGCCCGGACTCCAAGGTCGCGCCGGTCTTGCAGGGGCAGGAGATGCCGGAGTACGAAGCAAATTGGCTTATGAGCGGGGTGTTGGAGAAGCCCACGAAGACGAGGCCGTCGGTCGTGACCACGCCGGCGAGCTTGCTCTGCTGCACGAAGGCGCAAGCGGAGGCCGTACCAGTGGTGACCAGGGAGTAAGTCACGTTCGAGATCCTGCACGCGCCTCTGTTCTCGAACATGAAGCCGTAGGTGTTAGACCCAGAGAGAGTTCCGGAAAGCGTCAGGTTCTGGAACAGGGAGTTACCAAGCGCGAGGTTCACGAAGCCGCAGCTGGTGGCCGCGCTGCTCTGGATCTAGAAGCTGGAGTTGAGCACCTTCAGGTCCTGGACCTGGCCGGAGACGCCGTGGAACTTGGAGACAGGCGTCATGCAGCTGAAGGCGAAGCTGCTCCTGTTTACGGTGAGGAGCTCGGTGAGGTTGTTGGCGATGCCGTAGAAGTTGACAAGCGAGTCTTTCGAGGCGAAGTCGAAGCTGGAGCCCAGAATGGAAATGGAGTACTCGGGCACGGTGGCGGCCAGGAAGGCGAAGTCGGAGCCGGTCGAGTTGGAAAGGCGCATGTTCACCTGGGTGTCAATTATGGTTACGTTCGCGAAGACGAAGAAGAACAAGCTGAAGGGCTGTCTGTTGAGGTCGAACTCGGCGTCAATGCGGATCGAGAAGGCGCTCTGGTTCACTTCTCTGAAGAGAACGTTGTCTGTTCTGGAACACAGATCCCTTGTAGTTGCATCTTCAAATTTGAATGTTGTGTTGAAAATTATATGTGGTTTCTCTTAAAATGTCTTGTAAAAAACATAGTTATAGCAGAAGTCGAATTCAGCTATTGAGAATACTTGAATACTCAATGAGTTGTGCAAAATTGCTAACATATTTATAGTGTGAAGTGTTTGTATAAATTTTTATCACAATATGTTAATATGATATTTATTATTAGTATATTTCATTTTTTGATGTTATACAATCTTGTATCTATGTCAATTAAATTATAATTTGTAATAATTCACTACTTAATCGAATACAAAAGACTAATTACAATATCATTCGTACTTTATAACACCTATACAATGATACAATATATTATCAGTCAATTTACACTTAGTATATTTGTAATTAATCGTTATTAACAACATAGTCATCTAAAATAAAAACATTAGCTATACATTTTATAAATAGTACATTATAAAAGGTGTATTCAAATAGTAACTATTAATTATGTTATATCCTATAAAATAATAATAAATAAGACATATACAGTATATGTCTAATAAAAGTATATGATATACATTTACATAAATTAAATCGTTATAATAACAATAATGCGAGGTATCGAAGACTCGATAAAAATTCTAAATTAAATATATTTAATCTATTTCTTTTATTATTGCACTAATTAAAACTAACAATACCTTACTTGAATTGAAACTACTAGTTCAAAAAACAAATATGAGAATAGAACTAGAAATAAACGATAACAAATCTGTCACGAACAATATGTCAAGAACTCATCGGATCAATTCAAAACTGATCATCAACCAAATTTATCTAATCCAAATTTTAATCTTTAAAATCACCAATTCAAAATTTAAATTGAGTTCATATTCAAAATAATTTCATTAACAAATTTACAAATAAAATAATCTCACTTAATAGTTATTATGTACTTACAGTTATTAAGTACTTAATTCAATCACTCCATCTTCTCACTGACTATATATTTCAGATTAAATTTCACAGATTATATATAATATGATTAAATATAACATGATTCGCTTCTCATAAATCATGACTTAGAACGAATTATACCATAAACTAGTCTCAATATCATCTTCTAGTAATGTCACTCTGAATAGCCTCCTCAGACAATCTAAGTTAGTTCGGCACTTGAACTAACATTATCGACATCGGAGTTATCTTTGTATCAATCTTTGGAAGGCTGATAATCTTGGAATAAGCTTAATAATATTATACATAAGGAATTAATAATATCATATTTTAAATAATATTTCTACAATCAACTATTATTTTACCACCTCACCACAAGCAATTACAAATGATGGAATCACAATATACACATTGGGATAAAGTTGTAAAGAAAGTAACTCACTTCGATCTAGATTTTTCAGATAAGAGTATCTAAATTAATTTCAACAAGCTTATGAATCACAAAATACCGAGCTTGGACTAATTTATAACTATTTGCTAAATGGCAACTCGCTATTTAAGTGAATATTAAAATGTGGTCGATGTTGACATACAACCACATGACAAGTTGGTTATTGTTGGCGATATTCACGGATGCTTCGAATCGCTGATTAGAATGTTTTTCGGAACCTACAAAACCGAATAATATGGTTTGAAAGAATTCCCTTATTAATCAGTTGGTTTCCCGTCAAAGAAAACAATAGATGTTAGAAAATACGAATTGTGCTAAGTTGCAAGTGATGAATAAGAATAACCTAAATAAGAATTTCTTATCACTTTGGACCAAGATATTCAAACTGATAATACTCTAACTGGAAAAATTTACATAACTTGGAGGTGGGTGTAGAGAAAGCTCCGATGAAAAGGATTTCAGGTTCTAAAAACAAATTGTTAATTAATAATTGATCAATTTACTCGAGACAGATAATCTTTTGTCTCTTGAGGAGAATTCTAAGCAAAGGACTATTTTTTTATTCAATGGGGATATGATTGACAAAGGCGGATCCAGTTACCAAGTTCTGTTTTGGCTGCTATATTTATGTCTTTGTGGAAGAGAAATATATCTCAACAGAGGCAACCATGAATAAGACGATGTATCACTTTAGTTCATAAACAACAGTCCAATAGTGTACGAGCTGAAGCGCAAGTTTCCAGACTGCGACTTGAACTACATTAAGCCCATCCTTAGTGATTTGTTTGCGTCTCTTCCAATAGCAACTAAGTTTTAAAAGATTCTCACAGTTCACGCCGGAACTCCAGACACAAGAGAAGAATACTACATCAAAGACTTACTTCAAGAAAACAGATTCAAGCAAAAGAACTTCTTCTGGGATCCTACAGGCAGAGAGACTTTCTGGCACAGTTTTGTTTGGAACTACAATAGAAATAGTTCTACTGCTTTATTTATGGTAAGAAACGATTTGGATATTGTAGTTTGCGGCCATTCGCCATGTTGCACACATAATAAAAGAATATTTATAAAGACGTATATAAAAACAATGATGCCACAGGTTGGGCGCTGCAAAATTAAATGTATAATTAAAAAGATGTTCAACCTTATGATAAAAATAATAAATATTTCATTGAAATATTTTCAAGTCCTACAAATAACAGTGAAATATTCGTGGGAGTTTTGATTGCAGATAAACATGGTGTATTACCAGTTGATGACAATTAATGGTAATACGTTAAAATTGGAAACTATGATGAGTTTTGAAATCACAAATTTATCTATCTATTATTTCATTACACATTATATACTTACTTAATACATCATTATTGTTCTAAAAAATTCTATCAAACTATAATAACATTATTTGATTAAGATCTCATTGTATCAATTTACTTTGAGAGAATGTATTTTCATGTATTTTCTTATTAATTAATTATTGATTCTTGATATCGATGTAGAATATTACATTAATATTACACAAGTAAACATAATAATTTAGAATATACTATAATAAACTGCTCTTATTGGGAAACCGCATATAACTGATTGAAATTTGTTATTTGTTTTTTTAATAATTTATAATTTTCTTTTTCGTAGAATTCTATTATTTTGGCTAATTTGTATCGCTCTAACTTAATGACTATTTTAAGTTTTATACTTTTAATCTAGATATACATATGTGAGGTTTATAATAATTCATATACATTATTATAAATGCAAAATTATACATGTAACAACTGAATAATACTAATTTATATACATTAATATACATTCATGTTTGATGTGTTCAATTATCTTTGTATATACAAATATTATAATGAGAAAATTGACTACATATGAATCATTGAGATAAAATAGAAATACATAACGTATATAATATCATCATAACTATACAGATAACCAAAAATAAAACTCTAATTTTGTTTATTTTAGGTTTTGATTAACATTTTTCATTCCATTATATGGAACCATAGTACAACCCAAGTAATATCACTGTACCTCAGATTTCAGAGCCACAATACTATAACCAATAGTAATTCGCACAAGAATAAACACAATATAATTACTAACAACCAAATTAGCTGACAGTTCCTAATTAGTCTTTAACAGGGGTTCAACCTGTTTATGCGGCTGCTAATAATACTACAGTTATTATAACCATACATTTCGAAAGTCTCAATGAACTGCTGTCTGAGTAGATATATAGAACTATTATGAGTATAAAATAATTGTCATTCAATTTATCTTTTAATTAGCTATCTAAATGTGGGCTCATGATGTCCAATTGAAGGATTAATAATATCTAAAATATTCTCAGCTAAAACTATATTTGTTTCTTAAAATAACTTAAAATACATTCTGACAGTTTATTTCATTAAAAACAGTTTTAATTCAACGAATCAAAAAGATGAACAACATTCGAGGTGAACTGATTCTGTTTTAAAAGTGTGTGATCAGCGAACATTTATATTTTAAGTTTAAATTAGTTGTGTTGTGTTTTGAGTGTTTTGTGTTTGATTAAGATTTATATGAGTTAAATATTAGGGCTTTCAATGCGTTTTAACTTGTTGGCGACAGAAAGTTCTTCTAATGACGGTAATTTTTAATCTGATATAATAAAACCACAATACTTACCAAATTTTCCATTACAATTTTAGTGATTTTCAATGGATGCGAAGTTGCTTATCCGATTACATCCAACTCTAAGTAAATCCAATTATTTCATCTCATTAAGATTATCATCCAAATGAACTATTTTATTAAATGCAATTTCTAGTTTTTAAAGGTTCACTAGCGGTCTTAAAACACTGATAGATATTAAGTTGCAACCAAACAATTATAATATAATATAATAATATAATATAATATTGTTGGAAAGTATTAATATTTGTAAATTGATTAATGGTTTTAGAGCACTTAATTATCTTAAATTACAACAATATAGATCTAATATAGTGAGACTAACTAAATGCTTTAACGGTGTTATGTCGATGTGTTCATTATTATTGATATGTAACTTTTTAAGATTAACCAACAAACTTAATTAATCTACGTTTTGCAGTTAATTCATAGATAAATCTAGAACTTCTAAATTAGTAAGCGAACCTATTTAATCAACTTGTTTCAAACCACAATCTTGCATAGATAATTAAGTTAGACTTATAATATTATGAATGTACGTTAGATCAACATTGTTTTTGGAAACATTCAGATAGTGGAGTTTCTTGAATTTTATAAGATTAAATAGCTAATTATTATTAATTTTATTGTTTTCCACTAGCAAAATCTAAAGATTTTCGAGTTCCAAGTCGTCAACATTAAAATTGAAAATTTATTTATCTTTCATATGAGTATTAAATATCAAGTCTAATTTCTCAATTGTTTTATTTTTCAGTTTTACACCTTATTCATTGCAAATATAAATCTTCAATGTTTAAATATTGAGCTGTTCAATATACTTAAAGTTTATAATTTTTTAATCTTCACCAAGTTCATCTCCGATAGTCAAGCTACTATTTTGAATTAAGTCATCATATTCGTGAGTTATTTTTGCATCATATTCTTAATTTAGAGTATTTTAGCAATATTCTTACATTTTGAGTTGAGAAGTGGTAAAATAATGATAATAATTTAAATACGCTTAAATGAATAATACATTTTGTAAAATAATATTTACATGTTATATAATTTATGGCACTTATATGACTTAAGGCGGGGATTTAGAAGGTTTTGATATTAATTTGCAACAAAAGTATTCATGATTTAAGAATATAAGATTGGGTCAATATGTACAATCACACTGTTTTGATTCTAGGTAAGTATAACATCTTCGTCTTAGCTGTGCAAACGTTAAAATTACACGAACGCAAATCACTTTGTACTTGGTACACATTTTCAAATTGAAATTCAAATCTTATATTGTAAACTATAATTCAATATGACGTACATTACTGCTAGCTGCTTCATATTCCCATAATGTGTAACTGACCAGTATTTTGTTTGATTGAATACAATTTGAAATTCCTATCTTAAACATATGTGCGCTTGATCGAGAAATGGTAAGTAAAGGTAAATCATAGACTCTATGTTGTTGATTGATTTGGTACAGCAGGACACACAAATCAAATTTAGTGTTTTAAGAACTGCTGCAATTATACCATTTATACACCCATTTAAATAATGGGTATCATGCAATTTATGTTTTAATGTATTGTAAATACTGGTGTAAAGACTTTCAGTGTTTTAAGTATAAATATCTAATGGCATTCATTATACCTCGTGTTCGATATAATCTATGTACTAAAAAATTCGATTATTATGTCAACTATTTCCAAATCTCATTCTTTTAATATATAGACTTTTACGCTGAAATAACCATATGCTAATTAAATAAAACATAACACCTCCAGAATGACCCAGAAGCCCCGCCCCGAATACGTCTCTTGGTCGGACGCGGAGATCCGCAAACTGATCGACGCCTCGAACCTCCACAAGGACGGGGTGATTAACTGGGCGGGCGTCGCCTCCCACTTCCCCAACAGATCGCCGCAGCAGTGCAAGTCCTTCTACAACAACCGGATCAGAGCCCTCGAGGTAAAAACGGACAAGACCGCGAACGACTACTACCTGTTCATGATCTCGACCCAGATGCAGAAGCCGGAGACGCCTCAGCAGAACGTGAAGAAGCTCTTCTGCGAGTGCGGGACGGCAGACATGTACATCCACATCGCGAACCTCCTCGCGGATAACCCAGAGTTCCAGTACAACCAGAAGTTCCTGGGCGTCATGAAGGAAGTGATCGAGGTCCACGGCCAGCTGAGAGGCTACCTGACGGCGGCGTTCTCCAAGCAGAAGTACCTGGAGGTCGGCGACTACGTCTTGAGCAAAGAGCTGTACGAGCTGATGGCCCGGAGAATGGCCAGCTTCGACGCGGCGACGGTCACGCAGAAGATCCAGGCCAAGCAGTGAATATTCTATTTATAAATATCATGGGAATTGTAATAACTCATTCAGCTTCATTGTTGAAGTTATATTTGAAATTTAGCTAGTAATTACTTCTGTCGCAGAGGTGGCGTTTAGAAGCTTACATACTGGGTATTTAACTCCGTCTTTCGGGTGTTACAGTTTATTGAGATTTATTCAGTTCAATGAATTTTTCAAATAATTTAGTTTTTAAAAGTAATATTTCATTAGATCGATTCTTCAACATAGCTGCATTAGAAAATAGATTTAACAAATGAAAGTCTTCTTGGATTTAGTACGGTGAACTATTTAGTTCAACTATTGTAAGTATATATAGTAAGTATATAAAGTGTATTGTATGGCAGATTTTATAAAGATACAAATAATGCATTTTCTGGATTTAGTAGCGTAAAGTGGGGTTCACCCGCTTAAAGCGGATTACTTATATTCTAGACCACTATTTACTCAAAAATAGAGAGTAACGAAAATACAATTTGTTTAATTGTTATATGTTCTATTTAACGAGTAATCTTTATAACTACCATAAGCGTGACAAAAAACGTTAGAAAGCTCATTAACAATAATAAATTTTACATAACAATTACTATTTAACAATAATTCTTTCTCTATTATTTACTTTAAAATTCAAACTTTGAGATTTGTTATTCGTTGTACTGCTAAATATTAATTGTACTCACTACTTAAAACCTTCATTCCAACACAAATATACGCTTACAAATTATATTTGTGTGCCTACACATTTTCAAATCTGGTATTGTACTATATTAAATATATCGCTTGCTGATAAGATATCATGTTACTAGCTCAGGAAAGAACAAATAGTGGTATTACACTGTTAATTTGAATGCAATCTTAAACTATAAACATGTGATATGATTACAAGTTGTATACATATATACTATATCGGATACAATTATTGGAAATGGTGGGTTACAGTACAAATGTATATTTTGTTATTAAGTTGATTGATTTGGTACAGCTATTCATGCTATTTCTGCAATGAGAATAAAAATAATTTTTTTATTATAGGTAAATATCTTTCACCGATGTACTAAAACAGATTTACAAATATTTTTACTATTTTAAAAGTCAAAACTATCGTTTTATATTTATCTAAAAACTTGATTGGATTCAACACCTCCAGAATGACCCAGAAGCCCCGCCCCGAATACGTCTCCTGGTCGGACGCGGAGATCCGCAAACTGATCGACGCCTCGAACCTCCACAAGGACGGGGTGATTAACTGGGCGGGCGTCGCCTCCCACTTCCCCAACAGATCGCCGCAGCAGTGCAAGTCCTTCTACAACAACCGGATCAGTGCCCTCGAGGTCAAAACGGACAAGACCGCGAACGACTACTACCTGTTCATGATCTCGACCCAGATGCAGAAGCCGGAGACGCCTCAGCAGAACGTGAAGAAGCTCTTCTGCGAGTGCGGGACGGCAGACATGTACATCCACATCGCGAACCTCCTCGCGGATAACCCAGAGTTCCAGTACAACCAGAAGTTCCTGGGCGTCATGAAGGAAGTAATCGAGGTCCACGGCCAGCTGAGAGGCTACCTGACGGCGGCGTTCTCCAAGCAGAAGTACCTGGAGGTCGGCGACTACGTCTTGAGCAAAGAGCTGTACGAGCTGATGGCCCGGAGAATGGCCAGCTTCGACGCGGCGACGGTCACGCAGAAGATCCAGGCCAAGCAGTGAATATTCTATTTATAAATATCATGGGAATTGTAATAACTCATTCAGCTTCATTGTTGAAGTTATATTTGAAATTTAGCTAGTAATTACTTCTGTCGCAGAGGTGGCGTTTAGAAGCTTACATACTGGGTATTTAGCTCCGTCTTTCGGGTGTTACAGTTTATTGAGATTTATTCAGTGCAATGAATTTTTCAAATAATTTAGTTTTTAAAAGTAATATTTCATTAAATCGATTATTCAACATAGCTGCATTAGAAAATAGATTTAACAAATGAAAGTCTTCTTGGATTTAGTACGGTGAACTATTTAGTTCAACTATTGTATGGCAGATTTTATAAAGAATCAAATAATTCATTTTCTGGATTTAGTAGCGTAAAGTGAGGTTCACCTGCACAAAGCGGATTACTCACTTTCTAGACCACTATTTGCTCAAAAATAGAGAGTAACGAAAATACAATTTGTTTAATTGTTATTTAGTTGAATCAATAAATATTAGAATTTACAAAATAATTTTATATAAATATAACCCACTCATTCAACTTTCGTTTATACTAGTTCAGTCTTACCTACCTTTTTATGTAAATATTAATGTATTTTTTATTTAGCAACCTTAACACCAATAGTCCCATCCCATTCTTTAACAATCGGTGCAGCATCTGCCCAAATTTGCGCACCAGTAATTTCCTTGAGATGCCCATCCTCCACTTTAATCTTCAGTACATCTACATACGGTTCCTTCTAAACTTGACCCACTCTTCGTGCATTAGCATGTATTTCCGATAATAACCGCGGTATACGGGCACTTGCAGACTCCATTGTTCATAGTGCTTCCCTTTAGTAGAGTTTGTGAACAAATACACTATTTGTTGCTCATCGCCGTGTAAGCCGGTTGGCAGATGCACGCCGCTTTGGCCACGACGAAAGTTGAATATTGCGGACAAACACAGGCATTAGTGGCCGTGTTGTTGGTGGCGTCGGCTGGACACACGCAAGAGGTGTTGGCTGCGTTCGGGAACGAATTAGTCGTCGAGCACTTGCAAACTCCATTTACCAAAGTTGAGCCTGTCGGGCAGTTGCAGGTGTTCGAGGTGTTAGTTGAGTTGACCGCGCACTAACACACTCCGTTGACCGGGAACGCGTTCTTGGTGGCGCACTAGCAGATCCCACTTATCAAAGAAGAACCTGTTGGACAAGTGCAGGTGTTGCTGGAGTTGGTGGCGTTGACTCCGCAAATGCAAACCTTGTTGCTGATGAAGGCGTTCTTGGTGCTGCAGGAGCAGTTATTTGAGGTAGGAACGGAGCCGGCCGCGCAGTAGCAGAGCCCGGACTCTAAGGTCGCGCCGGTCTTGCAGGGGCAGGAGAGCCCGGAGTACGAGACGAACTGGCTTATGAGCTGAGTGTTGGAGAAGCCCACGAAGACGAGGCCGTCGGTCGTGACCACGCCGGCGAGCTTGCTCTGCTGCACGAAGGCACAAGCGGAGGCCGCGCCGGAGGTGACCAGGGAGTAAGTCACATTCGAGATCCTGCACGCGCCTCTGTTTTCGAACATGAAGCCGTAGGTGTTCGCTCCAGAGATGGACCCGGAAAGCGTCAGGTTCTGGAACAGGGTGTTGCCGAGCGCGAGGTTCACGAAGCCGCAGCTGGTGGCCGCGCCGGTCTGAATCTGGAAGCTGGAGTTGAGCACCTTCAGGTCCTGGACCTGGCCGGAGACGCCGTGGAACTTGGAGACAGGCGTCATGCAGCTGAAGGCGAAGCTGCTCCTGTTTATGGTGAGGAGCTCGGTGAGGTTGTTGGCGATGCCGTAGAAGTTGGCGATGGAGTCCTTCGAGGCGAAGTCGAAGCTGGAGCCCAGAATGGTAATGGAGTACTCGGGCACGGTGGCGGCCAGGAAGGCGAAGTCGGAGCCGGCCGAGTTGGAAAGGCGCATGTTCACCTGGGTGTCAATTATGGTTACGTTTGCGAAGACGAAGAAGAACAGGCTGAAGGGCTGTCTGTTGAGGTCGAACTCGGCGTCAATGCGGATCGAGAAGGCGCTCTGGTTCACCTCTCTGAAGAGGACGTTGTCTGTTCTGTTGCATAAATCTCTTGTCATCGCATCTTCAAAAGTGAATGTTGTGTTGAAAATTATATGTGGCTTCTCTTAAAATGTCTTGTAAAAAACATAGTTATAACAGAAATCGAACTCTGATATAGAGAATACTTGAATACTCAATGCGTTGTGCAAAATTGCTAACATTGTAAAATATGAAGTGTTTTTAAATTTTCAATATAACAAAGGTATTGATAATATGTGATCAATTACTATATAAATATATCATCTGAATGTGAGAATCACAGATATTTGTACTTTCGTATGAATTAATAATTTATTATATTATGCTTTCAACTTAATAAATTTCAACAAAATTATAAAACATTTCACATAACATTCTTAATATAAAAATAATACAGGGATTTAATTATAAATAATTACATAATCATAAAACGCAAGAACCGATATAAACCAAATACATTGTTAAAATTTTACGTACTATTACAAATCATATTGAAAATTTAAATACGTAACTTTGTAATTATATCATAGAATGTATTTTGATTATTAATTATTTCGGACACTAAATTCTTCTTCTATCATGCTGATTTTATTTTTATTTTGAATATTTCTTAAGCGCAAGAAGCTAAAAGGTTGTTAATTTTCTTCATTTACAGGATCTTAAGACTGAAAGAATATAAAATAAATTAATACTGTATTTTATAAATATATAATATATTTACCACTTCCGAAATGAAATGTTATGAATTAAAAGTAGAGTTATTTATTCTTTAAGATCCATTGTTATCATATTCGCCTGAAAATAGAAAAATTTTAAGAACAGTATCGTTTAGTACTATAGACGAGGAAGAAAAAGAAGGGTACGAACGAGGTCTTAAAAACATTGAGCCTTTATTTCCATATAGTTGGTACAATGAAAATCAATCATACTGGGAGATGAAATATTCTCACAGTGATGAGTATAAATTACTGGTCGATGCCTCAGATTAATTTGTTCGCTTTATGAAATCAGCTCATTTCGATCCTCTATAAACGTAAGCAAGCAAAAACAAGGATGTCAAATTAAAACGTAAAGATGATCCTGATTATGAGTACTTATAGTACACGAATCCTAAAATTCACTTAACTTATTAGGAAAGGCATCAGTTAGAGTTGTAAGATCCTTTAATTTACGGTCAGTATAGCATTAACACCACATTTGGTTGCAAACACGGACTTAGGGGCGCATATATTTATTGTGACATCTGTGATCAGTTCTTTGGCTGTGAAATATGCCACAACGAGGAGGCCGACCATTAGATTTAATTTAAAAACGTGAGTAAAGTTAAGTGCTGCAATTGTGAGTAAGTACAGGATATTTCTGATCACTGTGCATTCTGCAGCACTCAGTTTTCAAATTGCTTCTGTGATAAGTGCAAAACGATTCAGATCCTGGACAAGGAAACTGAGCCTTATTACCACTGCGATATCCATGACGAGTGCCATTTGTTCTCCATGAAGGCCTTTTCAACCATATGCTAGAAATGTAACAAGTGCGTTCCAATCACTCAATAGGATGAGCACGAGTGCGATGAAATCACCTGCTTGATTTGCCAAGGAACTATCAGCACCAATTTCGACTACGTCACCCTCCCCTGCAACTCCCGCCACAAAATGCACGAGGTCTGCTACCAGAATTACCTCTACTCCCAAACTAAGGGGAACTGCCCTCTGTGCAGGAGGTGCATATTAGAAACCTCGGCCAAAAGATTCATGTAAACCGAAATTGTGAACTCACTTAAGAAATAAAACGGAATTCTCTTCCCGTTCAACGAAATTAGACTCGTAAAGTTCCGCTGTAGGGACTGCTTGAAAATATAAATGGACTGCGATTTGTTGATTTGCAGGAACTGTTGGTTCGATAACGTGGACAAATTGGAGGAGAAAGTCGTTTTGAAAAAATAATTGATTGAATTTCTTGAGGGAAAAGATAGTGATTTTGAACAAAACAAAGAAATGGTTGAAATGAGAGAGGAAATGACGGTCAAATATTAAGAGATTTTTGAGAATATACTTAAAAATTTGAAAGATGACAGCGCGGCGCTGAGGTACATTGCACAACACAGGGAAGAGCTGCGCGGGATACACATGGACGTGGGAGAAGAAGAGCTGGAGGAAGAAGAAATGCTGGAAATGCTGGAAGAATTTGAAGAAGAAGAGTTTGATGAGCTGTTCTGAGCTATTTTATTGAAAGTGTTATAAAAGATTAAAAAGATATTACTAATATTAATTATTATTTTGTTTTACAACATTTAATATTTTTTACATCGATTTAATACTAGTATCAAATATAAGATATATCAATTTACAAATTTATTCAATCAAAGTAAACACCAATTTATTAAAGTTGATACATTAAAATATTTTTATAGATTTAATCCTAGTACTATTATTATTAAAATAAAACTGATGATAAGGTTACAGTTAAGTGAGTCATTTTATTATTAAAATATAAAGGAAATATTAGGAAAATATAAAGGATTATAACTATAAAATATAAATTATAAAATATTATAAGTTGTAATTCAATTATAATAAGAATTATAATAAGTTTAGATGCGTGGATTGTTATGATTTATGAGATAAAGATGAATTGAGCCTTACTACTGATGATAAGGTTACAGTGAGTCATTTTAATATATACAAGCTCAAATTTTACTATCTCGAGACGGCACAAACAGATTTCATTGAGTACGTAATTTACGGTGTGATGTCTAATTCTATTTGTTGTAATATGTTTAATTACAAATATTCTCTTATCTAGAAATTATTTTATAGTAGATAGAGCTAGTATTTCAATTTTGTGAGTTGTGGATAAGCTGATGAATAACTGAGAGTTACTAACAATTACGTATTATTAAGTTTAAATAATTATTTTAATAGTATTAAAAATTAGATACAACCTATCATATAATTGAACCATTTAGAGAGTTAACACTGTTTTTACATTTTAACTCTCATATTGTATTTCTCTTTTGTTATTTACAATAGTACGCATAATCTTAATAATGTATTTGGTTTATACACTTTTATCATGTTTGATGATGTTTAATTTGCTCAATAATAAAATAGCTTTGATGTTTGAGAAATAGTTATTTATATTGTTTTTATTTGTGTATTTTTATAGAAGTATTTTAAGAAGTATTTATCAATTTTAATGATTTTACATAAAGTTATACTAAAAAATAATTATGATTGATTAATCACTCTTATTATTGATTGATATATTCTTAATATTTATTTAATAATGACAATTATCACGAATCATGTACAAAAATTAACTAACACTTCACACTTTATAAATGTTAAAAGTAGTAGGTTATGTATTTAATATTCAGGTATTCTCAATTGCAGAGTTCGATTTCTGTTATAACTATGTATTCTACTAACCGTTCCAATAGAAAGCACAAATAGTGTTCAACACAACATTCACTTTTGAAGATGCGATGACAAGAGTTTTATGCAACAGAACAGACAACGTCCTCTTCAGAGAGGTGAACCAGAGCGCCTTCTCGATCCGCATCGACGCCGAG
The DNA here is from genome assembly GCA_963988835.1 of Hexamita inflata. Lineage (NCBI taxonomy): Eukaryota > Fornicata > Diplomonadida > Hexamitidae > Hexamita > Hexamita inflata. The sequence goes on from CAXDID010001067.1 coordinate 66,925, forward strand.
TTCGACCTCAACAGACAGCCCTTCAGCCTGTTCTTCTTCGTCTTCGCGAACGTAACAATAGTTGATACCCAGGTGAACATGCGCCTTTCCAACTCGGCCGGCTCCGACTTCGCCTTCCTGGCCGCCACCGTGCCTGAGTACTCCATTTCCATCCTGGGCTCCAGCTTCGACTTCGCCTCGAAAGACTCACTTTCCAACTTCTACGGCATCGCCAACAACCTCACCGAGCTCCTCACCGTAAACAGGAGCAGCTTCGCCTTCAGCTGCATGACGCCTGTCTCCAAGTTCCACGGCGTCTCCGGCCAGGTCCAGGACCTGAAGGTGCTCAACTCCAGCTTCCAGATCCAGAGCAGCGCGGCCACCAGCTGCGGCTTCGTGAACCTCGCGCTGGGCAACACCCTGTTCCAGAACCTGACGCTTTCCGGGACTCTCTCTGGAGCGAACACCTACGGCCTCATGTTCGAGAACAGAGGCGCGTGCAGGATCTCGAATGTGACTTACTCCCTGGTCACCTCTGGTGCGGCCTCCTCCTGCGCCTTCGTGCAGCAGAGCAAGCTCGCCGGCGTGGTCACGACCGACGGACTCGTCTTCGTGGGTTTCTCCAACACCCCGCTCATAAGCCAGTTCGCTTCATACTCCGGAGTTTCCTGCCCCTGCAAGACCGGCGCGACCTTGGAGTCCGGGCTCTGCTACTGCGCGGCCGGCTCTGTTCCTACCTCAAATAACTGCTCCTGCAGCACCAAGAACGCCTTCATCAGCAACAAGGTTTGCATTTGCGGAGTCAACGCCACCAACTCCAGCAACACCTGCACCTGTCCAACAGGTTCTTCTTTGATAAGTGGGATCTGCCAGTGCGCCACCAAGAACGCGTTCCCGGTCAACGGAGTATGTTAGTGCGCGGTCAACTCAACTAACACCTCGAACGCGTGCAACTGCCCAACTGGCTCAACTTTGGTAAATGGAGTTTGCAAGTGCTCGACGACTAATTCGTTCCCGAACTCAGCCAACACCTCTTGCGTGTGTCCAGCCGACGCCACGAACAACACGGCCACGAACACTTGTGTTTGTCCGCAATATTCAGCTTTTGTGACAGCCAAAGCGGCGTGCATCTGTCAACCGGCTTACACGGCGATGAGCAACAAATAGTGTATTTGTTCATAAACTCTGCTCAAGGGAAGCACGATGAACAACGGAGTCTGCAAGTGCCCGTATACCGCGGTTATTAGCGGAAATACATGCTAATGCACGAAAAGCGGGTCTACTTTGTAGGGTACCGTTTGCAGATGTACCGTAGACTAAGGATGCATGATCTCTGAAGGAAATTCGTGGTGTGCAAATTTAGGAAGATGTTGCACCAATTGCATGAGAATGGGATATGATTACTTATGTTAAGATAATTATTACCAAACCTGCACTTCGCCAAATGGAGATGTTATATAGTGACAATTATTAAATAATCAAAAATATTTCAAAAATTCAACAATATATATATATATATATATCTCTTATTACAATAGACAATCAATGATCTCTTCTATTCTAATAATGTTTAGGTAACTTTAAAACATTCAACAAACTAAAAATATTTGTGATAATTATTTGTTAGTAAATAATATATAATATTAACACTGCTAAAAGATGAAGAATATTAATAATATAATAATTAATAAATAATTGTTCAGCGCTCAACAATCAAACTATATGTTTATCTATACTGAAAAAATGTAAACATCAAAACTACAATTAGAAATGTATTAAGTTCATTAATTTGCTGTTTTTGGATTCAACAACTTCAATTAAAAAACAATAGATTCAGAAATTTTTGTAAAAATTAACTATACAGTTTTAACTGGTGCTTTACTTTGTTTTGAGTGTGATATAATTGTAATAAATACTAACCTACAATTCAGTGCTCGTGGTTTATAGTTATCTGCCCTAATTTTCAGATCAAAAGATATAATATAACTTGAAAATGTCAATATATCATACAGATTTTCAAGTAATTCTTCGTCCGGAATAGTTAATTAAATATTGACTAATATTTAATAGTTTACTTTAAATGATATAATAATCATTGGATATAATGATATACTAAGTTAACTTAATGGTTATTACTTTTCTAGAGTTGAAAGTGATTTTAGTATTCAATAAAATTTAGTAGTTGTATGTGTGGATTTAGAAACTCATCGAATCGGTAAAACATAAAAATCAATAATAATTACAAATTAAGAAGTTTTGTAATGTAATACTGTATGTTACGATAAATAATATGTTACGTATGGAATTTGTTAAGAACAAATTAAGTTTTCTACTTTACTAAGTAACAACACTGCAATATGTGACTTTCCATTTGAGTATGATCAGTATTCTAATTCTTGCATTTGTAAATATGGTTATTATTTAAATATTTCAGTTTGTGTTAATGTGATTGATTACTTCTCATAAATAGTAACTAATATGTCTGTACTTGATAAAAAGCTGCATAGTGAGATTTAAAATTCTAGTGTTGAGCTGAAATCGCTATTTTATAATTTGGAAATGGAAATTCAGAACAATATATCAAACTTGTAATAACTTGTATTTGAAACATACGTTGACATTAAAAATGATATTCAAATAACAAATTATACCATTCATTCAGATATCTCATATATTTAAAACTAAATGTATTTAAAGTTTTAATTAGCTTCTGAGCAAAATTAACAAACTCAGAGTATTATGAACGGGTTTTAAAACGAGAATTAAAATAAACTTAATAATTTATCCTCTTTGATTAATAATGTTCAAGCTGACATCTCAAACCAGTTCGTAACAACACAAAATCAAATAACAGATCTTAAAAGTTACGTTGGAACAAACTTTGACCAAGTTGACTCCAGTATTTCAACAATAAACAGTTAAAACTAATAAATAGTAACTTAATTAAATAGTATACAAGGATTAATTAACGAAAACGAAAAACACTCAAAGAATAATTTCACACAAACACAAGCTTTAATTACAGATCTAAAAAGTTATGTCGGAACATAAATAACCTAATCAATTACAGGTATTGGTAACTTGCAAGCAACATTAAATTCAATGAATTCAGTAATATAAAGCATGAAATCTAAGATTGATTCAATGGGTTCAGGCAGTTCTGGTTCTATGACATTATAACAATATAATTGTCTAATGACTGCTACAGTAAATAAGATGTACAATGGCTATTACTGTGCTTACACATAATAAGCATGATATACAAAATTGTGATAAAATATTTCGTTATTAATTTATCAACTTATATAACTTATATACATAAATTATTAAATTATCATATTATTTATATACATAAATTTAAAGTTAAGAACGTTTCACTTCTTGAAAATAACGAATCCAAAATAATTGCTGTAAAATCCAGCGTTATATTAATATAAGTTAATTAATATAAGTTAATTCATATATCATTAAAATTGATTCTGTGAGTTTTAGCTTCAAATAAACAACAAACTAATTATTTGTTGAATAACACTAATAATATAAAGAATCAAATAATTTTTGGGCTAATAAATATCTATTAATAGTTTAAATATTTTATTCCAATCAGATACGAGATAGTTAAAGTTTATCAATATAACGGTGTGGAAATTTTATATAAAAGTTTAGCGTAACGTGAGAAACCCGGATAAAATTTATACTTCAAACTTTGAAGTTTGTATTTTATATACATAGTTTGTATACATAGTATATTATACTATATATATATAGTTTGTTTAGCCATCATAGTTTGTTATTTATACTTCAAAGTAGTATTAAATTATCCGTCACTAGTTTAGATTAATTTTCTAGATTAATTATTATCAAATATTCAATTTTAGTTACATTTTAAGCATTTGTACAATTTAAAGTATACGTGTGTTTATCACTTTCTAGATTCTATTTCATTAAAAACTATATAAATTTAGCTGTTTTGAAGAATATACTTCGTTATTCACTTCAATCATATGCAAAACCAGTATTTGCCTCCCTAATGCGACACTGCTCCTCTTGATCCTCCGACAATGGCACCTCAATAGTCTGGTTAGTACGCACCCCCAACTATGCTTCCACAGTAACCAATGCAATACAGCGCTCCACAGTAATTCCAATAACAAATGCAGCCCGTGTAAGTCAACGAGCAATACACCCGCAACGCGCCTGGCCCCCTTTCAGGTCACGAGTAACAAGTGATTATTTAAATCCAGTCTCAACGCAACCTTAATTGTTCAAATATTGTATGTGGGTGCGAGGCGCCCAAGTTCCAGTGCTGCCAGTTCCTGTGCGGATTCTTTGTCGCCTTCTTCGGTTCTGGTCTCGAGTGCTGCTGTTGTTACGGCTGTTCCCGCGCTGACTGCTGCTCCGTTTGCTGCGCTGGCTTTTGCCTGAATATTTTGTCCGTTTTCATTTACGGGATCGTCGCGAGCTGTATCGTGGGCTGCAAGATGATGTGTTGAACTGAGTTTTGATGTTATTATTTATTAAATTAATCGAAAATTTAAGTAAACCTAAACCTAAATTCATTGTATTAATTTTTACAATGTAATTACAAATATATTTGTGAGAGTTTACAATATCCATTCAAAAAGGTGATGAACGATGATTCCCTTACAATTATATTTATATTAAATCATCAATATATACGAAATATTTTAAAATAATGTGTCTATATAATATTTCTATATATATAATATTTATAATAATTAAGAACTCAAATGTCATCATCAATTGATTATTTTAACTTGATACGTTAATCCGTCATCATCAGTTGTGACTTGTGATAGTTTCATTGTAGAATCTTCAAAAACAAAAGTGATAGCAGCATCAAATCCAAAATAAATGCCTTCGGAGTTAAGTCCGGTAATTTTATCAGGAGTTTAGTTTCCAGGTTTATATGGTTTATCCAGGCTAATTACTTTAATAACTAAAATGGTGTTGACTCCGACTTCGTTAAGAGTTTGAAATTGAGTTTGGTACAATTCCATTGGTACTTCAGGGGTGGATATGTTTCCGCTTTATCCGTAAAAGTTTATGACGCCTTTATTCATGGGGATGAAGAATGTTACGTTGACTTAGTCTGCGTACAGGTATACTTTTCCGTCTGCGCCTGCTTTTGTGAGCCATATTCTGTATATATCGGAGTGGTCAACCGAGTATCCTATTTTTTCGTTATTAATACTGGTGTCGAAGTCAATGATGATGTCCGATTTAATATCAATCCCGGTGAAGTTTACTATTTAGTTTGGAACTTACCTAATCAACATTGGGCTGAAGCAGAAAAATTATTGTAATTTGAACGTGACCCCGTAATCACCCGCACAATTCACATCAGCCTGACTCAGAGTTCTCATATCAACGAACCAAAGTGGAATTTGAGAGAATTTGTTCCTTGAATCCGCGAGGTGCCATCTATCGCTCGAATTGTCTCTGAACTCGAAATTAGTTCCACATAACATGCTACGGTACGGACCGACTGTGTTCGAATTCTTGTCCAAGTAGTTGTAGCGCTCGTTCACGTTGTACCAGTGGTCGAAGTTGAACCAGGGCTCTGATATTTGCATTCTGGTCCTCTTTGGGTTGTCAATTATTATTTCGAAGGCTGCTCCGTTATCTTCAGTCACAAGTGAGGAAATATTTTTGGTGGTGAAGGTTAATTAAGAAATAGCTATTTTGGGAGCGTAGGTGAAATTGAAAACGAGAGCGAGGGGGAAATCGGGAATTGAAATTTATGTTGTGTTGTCTATAAGCACAAAGCGAGCATCCGGATCATTTTCGAAAATACTCTAATAGAAGTCGAAGAATCTTACAGTGTCCTGTAAATCGTCATAAGTTTTGTACACTCCATCAACATCCTGCTTGGCAGTTAAACCAGTAGCTGTAATCGGATATGTAACTTTGCGCATTCTTAAAGTATGAGTTGAGGCGTCGAGGCCGCACATGTGAATATTGATTGACAACATTGCTGCTGTTATAGCCGCCACACACAAATACAAGAGAATAGTATACTTGATGCATTTGCAAAGAGGTGAGAAGCGGGCTAGATACACATATTCTGGCTCATTCATTACTTTAGCTATACTTAGACCATTACTATGGACTTGTAATTATTTCAATATTTTCTTTTTTGGTTCTTCGATTGGTGCTGGACATACATCTTAACGGAAATACATTTTTGGTTAGTGAATTTCTTTTATTTGTTATATATCATTATTAACATCTTGTTAATCTTAAATAGCTATAACTGCTGAAGGGCGCTCCATTTAATGTTTGAAGTGGTTTTCTATTATTAATTGAGTAGAAATAATATATTTTATATTTCAATATAATTGAAATTTAGAGATTTAATAACAAGAACATGAAACATATTTATAATTATTTAATAGAATTATTGAATTATTTAATGCAATTATAAAGGGAAATAAATAAAAATCTTAAAAATAGAAACTGCTTAAATTCTGAGCTGCTTTCTGCTTCTGAGCGTCCTAAAGCTTCGTTTTGTCAGGCGCCTTTTCTTCGATATTCTTCGTAGATTCAGCTTTCTAAACTAAATTGAAACTAGACTTCAGATCTTATCCTAAATATCGTTTCGTTTGAAGGTTTTATGATCAAAAACAGGTTTGAAACGCATGATAATTGTCAGTCTCTCGTTTCAAGAAGGTAACTTCTACGATGCGATCCCTTTTTTGTGTGAGGTAATTAAATGGTATAAATAAAGATTACTAGTGATGATTAACGTTAGAGAGACGCGGGTTCTTTTTGTTTTGGTCTGGTTTCACAGTGAATTGATTTATAAAAATATTTGTCTCTACAATTTTTTGCTATGAGTCACACTCGAGTTTTAGCGAAAACTGGTGAAGTGAATAACTTATTTAGGCGCATTTTTACGAACTTACCAGTTTCGGTCATTCTAAGATGTGGAATAAATTTTGAATCATGTCACCATTTCATTTAAGAGCTCGAAAATCCCGCTTGATTTCATTTGAAATTGCAAACTATTTATATACATTTGTTAATAAAACCACTTTATTTAAACATTTTGGCCAATTTTTCCACACCATATATGAAAAACTAGAAATTGGTTATGGGGATAGATAAAAGTTAAATATAAGTACTTTGAGAGCAAAAGTAGTTGGAACCAGGAAAATAATAAATAGTTGGTTGGCGTCATTTGGAACACTAAACATATTAAGTTTCAATATATAATTAGGAACGCCTTAATTATGATCTCAGTACTATTCTTGCTTCTGGCTTTACATCAAACTTTGAATCAAATGATTGTTCTAGTAATGCTGATGTTACTAGAAATGATCATCAAAATATAATAATGATGATAAATATGAAACCTAGATTCCCAATAGCTTTCCGTCTTTTGTTATGGTTTTATAGTAGAGCATAGCCATTTGTACTACTATATTAGTTTCAACTGTTGAGTTATAATTTAAGTCAATTAAGTCACAAATATAAAAAAAGTAAAATTAGGCCGTAGTGTTCTATTCTACGAATCATAGAAAGTTTTAGAGGTTTGATTACTTAACTCTAAAAGAACAAGGAAAATAAATAAAACTATTTGACTTCACTATTAATTCACAACTTATCTAAAACTACAAAATTAGAATACTTTCACAATTGCCTATAATTTTCAGTTGTGATGCTAGATATATACAAGTGATGATTATTAATTAGAATTACTTCATTATTTATACCACTGGTAATTATTATTATTTTGTTTTCATTCTATTTTGACTGAGCTGTAACTTAGCTATTCTGAGTTTTTATATCACAAGTTTCCGATTTTTTCCAGTACCGAATGAAAAAGTTAGTGAATAAGTTATTATGTAATTTGACATTATTATATCAATTATATAATAATATTATAATTAAAAAATAATAACTTGATATCATAACACAACAATTTTGCCTACCAGTGACTATAGCAGTATTAGTTATTAACTAATGCTATTTTGTGTTTAATTATATAGTATTTTGTGTCTAATTATAATTGAATAATTTAATTATTAGTAATATAACAATATAATGAAACTAGAATTATGTCTTCGTATAATATTTGCAGCTACTATGCAATAATAAAACTTGATATCACGCTATTTTAACTTACCATGATCCACCATCAACTATTTTTTAATTAGGGTCCTCAAAAATAAAGGTAAGTGTGATGGAAGATCCGATGTTAACGGTTTGTTGAGTTACTCCGGCCACTGTCGTTTTAGTTTGAATGACAATCGTTTATCCACTTACCGGTTCAATTTTAATAATTGTGTTAATGCCAACTTGGTTGTTGATTTGGAATTCCGTTTGGTACAGTTCCATTGGTATTTCTGGTGTTGAAATGTTTCCGCTTTGTGCGAAGAAGGATATTTCGTTGTATTTGGGGATGTAGAAAGTTGCGTTTGAATTGTGGAGGTCCAGTTTGATTGTTCCGTCTGCGCTAGCTTTAGTGAGCCATATTCTGTTAACTGCCGAGTTTTAAATCGTGTATACAACTTAGTCGTTGTTTACTGTGTTGTCAAAATCAACTATGATTTCCGAGTTCAGCTCGATATCGGTGAATGTGACCATCTAGCTCGGCACTTACCTAATCAAAAGTGGGCTGAAGCAGAAAAATTATTGTAATTTGAACGTGACCCCGTAATCACCCGCACAATTCACATCAGCCTGACTCAGTGTCCTCATGTCAACGAACCAAAGGGGAAATTGTGAGAATTTATCCCTTGAATCGGCCAAATACCACTTTCCACTTCCATCAGTGTAGTCGAAATTTGTTCCGCACATTTTGTTCACGTTTGGGCCGGCCGTGTTCAAATTTTTATCCAAGTAGTTGTAGCGCTCGTTCACGTTGAACCAGTAGTCGAAGTTGAACCAGGGCTCGGATATTTGCATTCTGGTTCTCTTTGGGTTGTCAATTTGGATTTCGAAGGCAGCTCCGTTATCTTCAGTTACTAAAGAGGAAGCGTTTTTGGTGGTGAAAGAAATGGAGGAGATAGCGATTTTGGGGGCGTAGGTGAAGTTGAAAACGAGAGCTAGGGGGAAATCTGGAATAGAAATTTATGTTGTGTTTGGGATCAGCTCGTACTTTGCTTACGTATCGGAATCGTAAATGTTGAAGTCGAAGAATTTAACAGTGTCTTGTAAATTCTCGTAAGTCTTGTAAACGCCATCAGCATTTTACTTCGCAGTTAACCCAGTGGCTGTAATTGGATACACCACCTTGCGCATTCTTAAAGTATGGGTTGAGGCGTCGAGACCGCACACGTGAATATTGATTGACAACATAGCAGCGGTAATAGCGGCTACGCATATATACAGCAGTATGCTGTACTTTACACACTTACAAAGAGGTGAGAAGCGGGCTAAATACACGTAATTTGGTTCTTCAGTAAGTCTAGCTATATTTCCTTCCCCACGAAATTAGAACCCTTTCAAAATGTTCTTTTTAGGTTCTTCAACTGGCTTAGGCTATACATTATTTTCATGCACTTCAAGTGGTTATGGTTCATAAATGTCGTGTATTTGTTACACATCATTCTATATATCGTTTTCTTGGTCTTCTATTGCGATAACAGGTGTTGGGCGCTCCATTGAGTATGTGGAGTGGTTTACCATTTTAATAGATAATAAAAGATATATTTTGAAATTATGTTAACTATTAAGAATTGATATATTTGTTTCACACAATTTTAACTTACCATCCACTAACTTATTGTATAGATCTACTACCGTTCTCAAAAATAAACGTTATTGTGATAGCCGAACCAATGTTAATTGTTTGTTGAGTTACTCCAGCAACTGTTGTTTTTGCTTGGATGTCAATAGTTTGTCCACTCACCGGTTCAATAATTATTATTGTGTTTACACCAACTTGGTTATTAATTTGTACTTCAGTTTGATACAATTCGATTGGGTTCGTGGCTGTGGTTTTATTTCCGCTTTGTCCGTAGAAACTAATAATTGGTGAGTTTGAGATGAAGAATTTAACGGTTGATTAGCTTATATTGAGGTAAATCTCTTTATTTGCGTTGTGTTTGGTGAGCCAGAACCTGTTGATGATGCTTTAGCTAATATTGTAGCCCAAAAGGGTGTCTGCAGGGTGAATGGGGCTGAAATCGACTATAATATCCGAGTCCATGATGACCTCGTCCATTTGCACCACGTGGTACGGTACTTATCTGATAATGAGCGGTGCGAAGCAGAACCATTTGTTGATGCTGATTTCGATGTCGTAGTCGCTCGCGCAGCTTTTTGTTGAGCCAATCGCGTCTTCGAGCCCAATGTACCACATTGGAATAATACTCAGCTAATTTCTAGAATCAGCCAGGTTCCACTTCGATCCATTCTAAAGACTGAATCCCGTTCCGCACAATTAGTGTAAATCCGTGCCAGGGGTTGTTGTATCTGCTTTTAATACGTAGTTGTATCGTTCGTTCACGTTGTACCAGTAGTCGAAGTTGAACCAGGGTTCGTTTGTTTGAATTCTCTTGTGTTTCTGATTTGAGATTTTAATGTCGAAAACGGCTCCGTTATCCTCAGAATTAGTTGTCGTTTTCGTTTTAAAAGTTAATTAACTTATGTCGTTTGTGTTGTTGTGGGTGTAATTTAGAACAACCGCGAGTGGGAACTAATTTATGGTTATTGAAGTGGTGTTGTCGAATAAAGCAAATTGATTCAGCGCATCAGATTTGGTCCAGACAAAATGGGTCACCGTATCAGTTAATCCATCATAACTCGGATAAGTGGCTGGAGTGGAAGATTAAGAAGTGAAACCTGTGGCTGTTATTGGATACGTGTTGTTACGCATCCGGATTATGTGCTGAGGAGCGTCAAGGCCGCAAATCTTCACGTTTATGAACAACATGGCGAGCATAAACGCCAAAATACACAAATAGGTGAACACGGTGAGCTTCGCACACTTGCAAAGAGGAGAAAAACGAGCCAAATACACGTACCGCTCGCCCTTTATTATCTACTCAACTTTCCCCTTGTGCATGAAATTCGTAAACGACTTCGGCTCCACAGTTGCCTGAATTCTAGGCTTTGGCTCCTCCTTTTTAACTGGCTACTATTGTTTAACCGGTTGCTACTATTACTACTACTGCACCGGCTATTGTTGCTACACCGGTTAATATTGCGGAAAACCGGGCATATTAAAAGGTTAACTTGCGGTCATATCTTGCTAGCTATTAATACCGGCATTTTCGAATATCACATCCGGGTTAGATTATTGCATACCTGGTGGCAACGCAATTGCACTTACATCATCTGTATATATCACAGGCTACATTGGCGTCATTCTGGACATTTGGAATGGAAGTGGAATTCCTATAAATTTCACAAAAATGTGATAATTGTTATATAAATGAAAAGATTATTTCAGATATTAATAGATAGATTGTGAATACCATCACTTTTAGTGAGCGCCCTTTATATATCGCTATATAAATGCAAGATTTATGCAGTATTTCTAAAGATTTCTTGAGATTTCATTCGATAAGTTTGGATATTAATTATTTTCGATTATTGAGTCGTTTAACCTATTTAATATACAATTTCTGAAGATTATTTCTATTTTACAACATTTAGAGTTATATACTCTTCTGTTTTATAAGATTTTATTAGTTTTAAAGGTGCAGTTTTTGTAAGATTAATTATTCATTGTCAACTTAGTCTTGTATGTGCTATATATTACCGAGAATTGTTTTTGCCTTAATCTAAGTCATAAGTTTCATATTCTTGATTTTTATTTTTAGCTGAATTGATTGATAAAACAATTCATCTTGAACAGATGTAATATTACAATTGAGTTCAGTCACGTGTAGAGTTTAAATTTACTGCTTGAAATCTTGTGAATTAATTAACTGTTATTATTTATTTTAAATTCTTTTTCTCAGGTCTATTATTTTTAGCTCTTTCTAAAACTATTCGTGATAGTTTTACTTAAGTGTAAACAGTTTCAGTTTATATTGCAACTGAACAGTCAATTAAAACAACTATTTAGATTTAGTAAATAATAAACGCATAATTAATGGCCTTTATTGTATTATTCGTATTTTCTGGAGTTAGTTTAAATTATATTGAAGCCAATGTTTTCTGTTATTTAGTTTGGGAAGTTATTTATACAATGAGAGTTTATATTTTAGTTGCTACTTTCTTTCATACAAGAAATTAAGGGTTTCAATTCGGTCATGCATTTCTTCTTGATTGAATAGCATTTACACATTCGCTTTTGCCTTAACATTTTGGAGTCTTAGTGGAATTAACTCATAATTATTTTGTAATTTGTACAAATAGCGTTTAAATCTCTTTATTATCAGTATTTAATAGTCTCTGGCGAAATTTTTGTATAAATCATCTTGCTATTCAAATTATACATCAGTTAGAGAATTCACGGTGCCATATTACATGTCTTGTTATATTATACTTGTTACAGTACTTGTTTTCTGAATATTTGGTATATATTCTTGTAATTCAAAAGAGTCTGATTCTTAATTTGGTGTTTTACTCATATCATTTTATTAATGTAATTTGCTTGGGAAAAAGTTATCATTTAGCATTTGATTAAGAAGTTCTGTGTTATTTTAAGCATTTTAACTTTTTATATTTGATTAGTGTTAGTTGTTTTAACTGTTATTTTATTCCCTATTAGTTTCCAATCGAAAATGTTATGGGAAGAACATATCGTCAAGAACTTTTGACAAATCGAACTTTTCTTTTGGTTTGTTATTAGATTATTAATTTGGATTAAATTACAAATATGGAGTAACAACGCTATTGTTTTGTATAGGATCTAATTCGCTTATTTTAAAGTCATCTATTGAATTTTTATTCTTTTGTTAATGAATTTAATATAAATTGTTCTTCTCAATAAATTAGTTTTGTGATTAAATATTATTTATATCATTTTCAACGTCAATGCATTCTAATTATTTTGCTTGTTACACCTAATAATTAATTGGTTCCACTAAATTAAATTCATTTTCATTTTAAGACGATTAATTTTTTAATTACTAAAGACCAAATTAATTGATATTGTAGTTAAATTCGTTTTCCATTGTTTGTACCTCAGTTGAAATAATAATCTTTTCTGTTCCTACCTGCACTCCGCTGTTTTACAATATTCTCGGTACCGCTTCATTTGTAATCGAATACACTAACGAATTCGGTTTAAATTTGGATTTTATGTGAACATCAATTTTGTACTTATCCCAGTCTAGTTTGCTGTGCTGCATGTTAAGTGCGTATTATTCAGCTTACTATATTCGCTCCTTTAGTCTTAAACTCCTGTCTGGAAACAAGTATTACGTTTGCGTCGAGTTTTGCATTACATTCGTATTGCGCCTATTTATTACAGGTTGATTATTAATGGTTGATTTCATTAAAGAGGTGGAAATATTAACTTAGGCTGTTAAATGATGTAAATTTCCGTGTTTTAAAACCGCTTCAAACAAACAGAAAATGTTTCAGGTGCTAATAGATTAGGAAATTAAGCTATTACCGTACAAATTTAAGAAATTACACCAGTTAATAAACAATACGAATCCAAGTCAGATAGATATCAGGCAAAAACTGAATTCCGTGCTCGGAACAGACTTAACAAATCCACTTTCATCATACCACTTTGACCAGATTAAAGAGGAGCTTAAAAATATTGAGGATATTAGTTTTGGGAGTCTCCACTCACTGCGTTTTCGCTCGAGCAGGAAAAGATGCAGAAAGTTTGGGCCAAATTCAAGAACCCAGGTGCGCATTTGGTCTTCGGCACGCAGCCGTCTTGGCCCACGTTTGGAACGGTGTTTTAAGGACAATGTGAGCACCGAGAGGCGCCTGGCAAGTGAACTTCGGTTGACGGACAAGAGTCTTAGCAGGTGGAGCCGTCTGCCGAGAGCTTTTTGAAGCAGGAACAGCCGACGCCGGAGAATCCGTTGGCCGTGTTGCAGGTGCATGAGGTGCCGGAGCCGACCGCGTTCCGAGCACAAACACACGAGCGCGATCCGAAGACGGAGAGGGCGTTTATCGAAGAGCACAAGACGCACTGGTAATCGGAGCCGGAAGTGGCCGAGTCCTAGGCGCAGTCGAAGACACAGTGAGTTTGGGCCCGGTTCAAAAAGCCCGGAGCACATGCGGTTTTGTGGACGCATGCGGTTTAACCAGCGTTTGGGACCTTTCCGGGGCAGGTGGAGCAGGTGGAGGCGCCGTTCAGGAAAACTTCGGTCGAGGGGCAGTTTTCGGAGCAAGTGGCCCAGTCGGAGGAAATCTTCTTTGAACACTTGCATGCGTTTCCGGCTGTGGAAAAGCCTTATCTGCAGGCACAGCTCGGAATAGAGCCGGACGCCCCAGGAACGCAAACACAACCAGAGGCTGAAAATAAGCTGAGCGGGTCTAGCAGGACGCAGGGCGTGCACTGATTCTTTGAATTCGACCCTGCGTTTTCGCTCGAGCAAGAAAAGATGCAGAAAGTTTGGGCCAAATTCAAGAACCCCGGTGCGCAGTAAGTCTTCGACACGCAGCCGTCTTGGTCCACGTTTGGAACGAAGCCCAAACTGCACTTCGAGCACCGAGAGGCGCCTGGCAAGTGAACTTCGTCATACGGACACTAATTTCCACAGGAAGCTCCGCTAGAAGATGTCTTCGCGTAACAGCTGCATCTAGGGCCAGCGAAACCCGCCGCCGTGTTACAAACGCACTAAGTGATAGAGCCAGTTGCTCGCGGAAGACACGAACATCCGGTGTCGTTAAAGAAGCTCAGCGAGTTGATGGTCTCGCACGGCTTGCACTGATTTAACGCGTTCGCTCCAGATTTTTCGAAAGCGCAGTTTGCGATGCAGAACGTCCCTGCCAAGTTGAGGAAGCCAGGCGCACACGCGGTTTTATCAACGCATGCGGTCTGGTCCACGTTGGAGACCTTGGAGCCGCATGATGAACAGCGGGCGTATCCTTAGATGGAGACCTCCGCGGCCGGGCACCTGTCGGAACAGATAGTTCCGTCTGACGAGAGCTTATCTGAACACAGGCAAGAGCCAGCCACGGAAGAGAAGTTTTTGCCGCACGCGCAAGATGAAAACGGTAAAAGTTTAGAGGCGCCCGGGACGCAGACGCACTTTTCCTACGAGAAATGGCTGAGCGGGTCTTTCGAGGCGCACGAGACGCAGTTTTGGGAGTCTCCACTCACTGCGTTTTCGCTCGAGCAGGAAAAGATGCAGAAAGTTTGGGCCAAATTCAAGAACCCAGGTGCGCATTTGGTCTTCGGCACGCAGCCGTCTTGGCCCACGTTTGGAACGGTGTTTTAAGGACAATGTGAGCACCGAGAGGCGCCTGGCAAGTGAACTTCGGTTGACGGACAAGAGTCTTAGCAGGTGGAGCCGTCTGCCGAGAGCTTTTTGAAGCAGGAACAGCCGACGCCGGAGAATCCGTTGGCCGTGTTGCAGGTGCATGAGGTGCCGGAGCCGACCGCGTTCCGAGCACAAACACACGAGCGCGATCCGAAGACGGAGAGGGCGTTTATCGAAGAGCACAAGACGCACTGGTAATCGGAGCCGGAAGTGGCCGAGTCCTAGGCGCAGTCGAAGACACAGTGAGTTTGGGCCCGGTTCAAAAAGCCCGGAGCACAGGCGGTTTTGTGGACGCATGCGGTTTAACCAGCGTTTGGGACCTTTCCGGGGCAGGTGGAGCAGGTGGAGGCGCCGTTCAGGAAAACTTCGGTCGAGGGGCAGTTTTCGGAGCAAGTGGCCCAGTCGGAGGAAATCTTCTTTGAACACTTGCATGCGTTTCCGGCTGTGGAAAAGCCTTATCTGCAGGCACAGCTCGGAATAGAGCCGGACGCCCCAGGAACGCAAACACAACCAGAGGCTGAAAATAAGCTGAGCGGGTCTAGCAGGACGCAGGGCGTGCACTGATTCTTTGAATTCGACCCTGCGTTTTCGCTCGAGCAAGAAAAGATGCAGAAAGTTTGGGCCAAATTCAAGAACCCCGGTGCGCAGTAAGTCTTCGACACGCAGCCGTCTTGGTCCACGTTTGGAACGAAGCCCAAACTGCACTTCGAGCACCGAGAGGCGCCTGGCAAGTGAACTTCGTCATACGGACACTAATTTCCACAGGAAGCTCCGCTAGAAGATGTCTTCGCGTAACAGCTGCATCTAGGGCCAGCGAAACCCGCCGCCGTGTTACAAACGCACTAAGTGATAGAGCCAGTTGCTCGCGGAAGACACGAACATCCGGTGTCGTTAAAGAAGCTCAGCGAGTTGATGGTCTCGCACGGCTTGCACTGATTTAACGCGTTCGCTCCAGATTTTTCGAAAGCGCAGTTTGCGATGCAGAACGTCCCTGCCAAGTTGAGGAAGCCAGGCGCACACGCGGTTTTATCAACGCATGCGGTCTGGTCCACGTTGGAGACCTTGGAGCCGCATGATGAACAGCGGGCGTATCCTTAGATGGAGACCTCCGCGGCCGGGCACCTGTCGGAACAGATAGTTCCGTCTGACGAGAGCTTATCTGAACACAGGCAAGAGCCAGCCACGGAAGAGAAGTTTTTGCCGCACGCGCAAGATGAAAACGGGAAAAGTTTAGAGGCGCCCGGGACGCAGACGCACTTTTCCTACGAGAAATGGCTGAGCGGGTCTAGCAGGACGCAGGGCGTACACTGATTCTTTGAATTCGACCCTGCGTTTTCGCTCGAGCAAGAAAAGATGCAGAAAGTTTGGGCCAAATTCAAGAACCCCGGTGCGCAGTAAGTCTTCGACACGCAGCCGTCTTGGTCCACGTTTGGAACGAAGCCCAAACTGCACTTCGAGCACCGAGAGGCGCCTGGCAAGTGAACTTCGTCATACGGACACTAATTTCCACAGGAAGCTCCGCTAGAAGATGTCTTCGCGTAACAGCTGCATCTAGGGCCAGCGAAACCCGCCGCCGTGTTACAAACGCACTAAGTGATAGAGCCAGTTGCTCGCGGAAGACACGAACATCCGGTGTCGTTAAAGAAGCTCAGCGAGTTGATGGTCTCGCACGGCTTGCACTGATTTAACGCGTTCGCTCCAGATTTTTCGAAAGCGCAGTTTGCGATGCAGAACGTCCCTGCCAAGTTGAGGAAGCCAGGCGCACACGCGGTTTTATCAACGCATGCGGTCTGGTCCACGTTGGAGACCTTGGAGCCGCATGATGAACAGCGGGCGTATCCTTAGATGGAGACCTCCGCGGCCGGGCACCTGTCGGAACAGATAGTTCCGTCTGACGAGAGCTTATCTGAACACAGGCAAGAGCCAGCCACGGAAGAGAAGTTTTTGCCGCACGCGCAAGATGAAAACGGGAAAAGTTTAGAGGCGCCCGGGACGCAGACGCACTTTTCCTACGAGAAATGGCTGAGCGGGTCTAGCAGGACGCAGGGCGTACACTGATTCTTTGAATTCGACCCTGCGTTTTCGCTCGAGCAAGAAAAGATGCAGAAAGTTTGGGCCAAATTCAAGAACCCCGGTGCGCAGTAAGTCTTCGACACGCAGCCGTCTTGGTCCACGTTTGGAACGAAGCCCAAACTGCACTTCGAGCACCGAGAGGCGCCTGGCAAGTGAACTTCGTCATACGGACACTAATTTCCACAGGAAGCTCCGCTAGAAGATGTCTTCGCGTAACAGCTGCATCTAGGGCCAGCGAAACCCGCCGCCGTGTTACAAACGCACTAAGTGATAGAGCCAGTTGCTCGCGGAAGACACGAACATCCGGTGTCGTTAAAGAAGCTCAGCGAGTTGATGGTCTCGCACGGCTTGCACTGATTTAACGCGTTCGCTCCAGATTTTTCGAAAGCGCAGTTTGCGATGCAGAACGTCCCTGCCAAGTTGAGGAAGCCAGGCGCACACGCGGTTTTATCAACGCATGCGGTCTGGTCCACGTTGGAGACCTTGGAGCCGCATGATGAACAGCGGGCGTATCCTTAGATGGAGACCTCCGCGGCCGGGCACCTGTCGGAACAGATAGTTCCGTCTGACGAGAGCTTATCTGAACACAGGCAAGAGCCAGCCACGGAAGAGAAGTTTTTGCCGCACGCGCAAGATGAAAACGGTAAAAGTTTAGAGGCGCCCGGGACGCAGACGCACTTTTCCTACGAGAAATGGCTGAGCGGGTCTAGCAGGACGCAGGGCGTACACTGATTCTTTGAATTCGACCCTGCGTTTTCGCTCGAGCAAGAAAAGATGCAGAAAGTTTGGGCCAAATTCAAGAACCCCGGTGCGCAGTAAGTCTTCGACACGCAGCCGTCTTGGTCCACGTTTGGAACGAAGCCCAAACTGCACTTCGAGCACCGAGAGGCGCCTGGCAAGTGAACTTCGTCATACGGACACTAATTTCCACAGGAAGCTCCGCTAGAAGATGTCTTCGCGTAACAGCTGCATCTAGGGCCAGCGAAACCCGCCGCCGTGTTACAAACGCACTAAGTGATAGAGCCAGTTGCTCGCGGAAGACACGAACATCAGGTGTCGTTAAAGAAGCTCAGCGAGTTGATGGTCTCGCACGGCTTGCACTGATTTAACGCGTTCGCTCCAGATTTTTCGAAAGCGCAGTTTGCGATGCAGAACGTCCCTGCCAAGTTGAGGAAGCCAGGCGCACACGCGGTTTTATCAACGCATGCGGTCTGGTCCACGTTGGAGACCTTGGAGCCGCATGATGAACAGCGGGCGTATCCTTAGATGGAGACCTCCGCGGCCGGGCACCTGTCGGAACAGATAGTTCCGTCTGACGAGAGCTTATCTGAACACAGGCAAGAGCCAGCCACGGAAGAGAAGTTTTTGCCGCACGCGCAAGATGAAAACGGTAAAAGTTTAGAGGCGCCCGGGACGCAGACGCACTTTTCCTACGAGAAATGGCTGAGCGGGTCTTTCGAGGCGCACGAGACGCAGTTTTGGGAGTCTCCACTCACTGCGTTTTCGCTCGAGCAGGAAAAGATGCAGAAAGTTTGGGCCAAATTCAAGAACCCAGGTGCGCATTTGGTCTTCGGCACGCAGCCGTCTTGGCCCACGTTTGGAACGGTGTTTTAAGGACAATGTGAGCACCGAGAGGCGCCTGGCAAGTGAACTTCGGTTGACGGACAAGAGTCTTAGCAGGTGGAGCCGTCTGCCGAGAGCTTTTTGAAGCAGGAACAGCCGACGCCGGAGAATCCGTTGGCCGTGTTGCAGGTGCATGAGGTGCCGGAGCCGACCGCGTTCCGAGCACAAACACACGAGCGCGATCCGAAGACGGAGAGGGCGTTTATCGAAGAGCACAAGACGCACTGGTAATCGGAGCCGGAAGTGGCCGAGTCCTAGGCGCAGTCGAAGACACAGTGAGTTTGGGCCCGGTTCAAAAAGCCCGGAGCACAGGCGGTTTTGTGGACGCATGCGGTTTAACCAGCGTTTGGGACCTTTCCGGGGCAGGTGGAGCAGGTGGAGGCGCCGTTCAGGAAAACTTCGGTCGAGGGGCAGTTTTCGGAGCAAGTGGCCCAGTCGGAGGAAATCTTCTTTGAACACTTGCATGCGTTTCCGGCTGTGGAAAAGCCTTATCTGCAGGCACAGCTCGGAATAGAGCCGGACGCCCCAGGAACGCAAACACAACCAGAGGCTGAAAATAAGCTGAGCGGGTCTAGCAGGACGCAGGGCGTGCACTGATTCTTTGAATTCGACCCTGCGTTTTCGCTCGAGCAAGAAAAGATGCAGAAAGTTTGGGCCAAATTCAAGAACCCCGGTGCGCAGTAAGTCTTCGACACGCAGCCGTCTTGGTCCACGTTTGGAACGAAGCCCAAACTGCACTTCGAGCACCGAGAGGCGCCTGGCAAGTGAACTTCGTCATACGGACACTAATTTCCACAGGAAGCTCCGCTAGAAGATGTCTTCGCGTAACAGCTGCATCTAGGGCCAGCGAAACCCGCCGCCGTGTTACAAACGCACTAAGTGATAGAGCCAGTTGCTCGCGGAAGACACGAACATCCGGTGTCGTTAAAGAAGCTCAGCGAGTTGATGGTCTCGCACGGCTTGCACTGATTTAACGCGTTCGCTCCAGATTTTTCGAAAGCGCAGTTTGCGATGCAGAACGTCCCTGCCAAGTTGAGGAAGCCAGGCGCACACGCGGTTTTATCAACGCATGCGGTCTGGTCCACGTTGGAGACCTTGGAGCCGCATGATGAACAGCGGGCGTATCCTTAGATGGAGACCTCCGCGGCCGGGCACCTGTCGGAACAGATAGTTCCGTCTGACGAGAGCTTATCTGAACACAGGCAAGAGCCAGCCACGGAAGAGAAGTTTTTGCCGCACGCGCAAGATGAAAACGGTAAAAGTTTAGAGGCGCCCGGGACGCAGACGCACTTTTCCTACGAGAAATGGCTGAGCGGGTCTTTCGAGGCGCACGAGACGCAGTTTTGGGAGTCTCCACTCACTGCGTTTTCGCTCGAGCAGGAAAAGATGCAGAAAGTTTGGGCCAAATTCAAGAACCCAGGTGCGCATTTGGTCTTCGGCACGCAGCCGTCTTGGCCCACGTTTGGAACGGTGTTTTAAGGACAATGTGAGCACCGAGAGGCGCCTGGCAAGTGAACTTCGTCAGATGGACACTTATCTTGCAAAAGTGTAAAGCTATAAATAAATAATTGACATATCATGAGAAGTGAAAATATAAATATTATATGTATATATGTTTAGAATCGCGTTTTTAACAATAATTATTTTAACAATAATTATTATTAAAAATTGCATAAACCTCTAAGACTTCGTTCTTTGATTTGAAGGCCATGTAGCCATTTTTCGACGCTATTGACAGGCCTATTTAAATTTTGGGGTCTGGTATATTTTCGTCACGAAACTACTTTTACTTATGTTTTATTCTGTTTCTGTTATTAAATTTGTTATATTGTTTTACATAGTTAATATTTAACGAATTTGATTTATAATTCTAATACAAAAATGGAATATATTTACAATATAATTGCGTAGCACTACTATTTTAATTTATTTCCATATATTTTACTTAAATTGCAAATATTAACCAGTAATTACTTTTATAATTCTTTTGAATTATTTATTAACTATCATTTGAACAGATTTAGCTTAGTTAAATTTACACAAAAACATAAAGAACAATAGTGATCATTACCCGGTGAAAACAATCAATTAAACAATGTTATTAAATAATAATTGATGCATAGTTTGAATAAATTTTCTAAAATCTTAGATTAATAGTATTAACGTGTTCTTAAATGTAATAATTCTTTTTATTTTTAATGCTTATTCAATTATAAGCATTATTTGTTTGTTTCAGCTAAACTTGTACTAAATATTTCTATAATATTTCTATAATACACTAATAAACCCGCTAAAATTCACTAAAACTTACTTAAAATAATTTATCTTACTATAAATAATATACAATCAATTTTATTTGAAAATTATTAATTTAGTTATTGAAGATTCATTTTATGAAGTGGTGAAGTCAATAATATTATTTATATTTATACAAATGTAGTAATATTGATAAATATTTCCACTCAAAATTGAACCCCATACGCAGAAAATTGTTTTTACGTGTTTTAGCGTACGCACGCAGATTTTCGCGTTCACGTGTTTTTGCGTGCATATAACAACCCTATTTTCGTGACATTAGCCTTCCCTAAAAAGGAATGATTAAATTCGCGGTTATTGACTTTCATTTTTTAATATACATTTTACATGAATGATTCATATATATATATATATTAAAAAGAATCGTATTTTGAGGAATATTTTAAGTCATTATATTAAAGTGGATTTTTATAGTATTATGTTTTAATAGTAATAATAATGATAAAATGTAACATTTCCACTCACTTTTATGACAAAATAGTGTAATATATACGGGAAAAATCGCTATTCCGTATATAGCATCCGTACGTATGATTTTTGTTTTGCCGTATCTTTCCGTATAAATAACAACCCTACATATCAGCGTTATATCTTAACATCAATAATTTTTGTAACCTAAAATTGAGAAGTAAATCGATTTAATGTCTAACTATAGTACAACCTATATATGTGGATGATAAATAAGATTTAAAACTGAATTGGAATATTAACGATTTTGAGCTTGAAAACCTATCA
The DNA here is from genome assembly GCA_963988835.1 of Hexamita inflata. Classification (NCBI taxonomy): domain Eukaryota; phylum Fornicata; order Diplomonadida; family Hexamitidae; genus Hexamita; species Hexamita inflata. Next base: position 89,028 of record CAXDID010001067.1, read on the forward strand.
GTTATCACGTAATTTGTGTTCATTCGTAAAATATTGAGTTGGTAGATCTCATGGTAACCTGTGTTGATATAGTAAATAATATTCTATTCAAAACAACAACTTTTAACGAACTTTGTTTTCTAACAGGATTTTCCAAATATAATTCGTTTTCTTATCCTTAGCTTTAATTAGCAGGTCGCCTATGACACAATAAAAGGTACCGCCAAACATTGTTGACAAAAGTTTGCCGTGTTGTAGACACTGACTAAAATGCTCAAGATCAATAGGTTTGCTTGAGATAAATCGTTCTTGAAGATTGATATATCCATGATAATTCATCATTGACTCGTATGCGAACATCATATAGAGCCAATAATCCCAAAATTTTCATTGAGATAAAAATTCGTTCAAATCTTCAATAAATATAAAAACGGGAGGTCGCTTGAAAACTTCAAACATAACTAAAATGATTAGAAACGCGTATCTGGTCAATTCAACAATTTAGCTTACAAATTTATTTCTGAGAAGTAGAAAACAGCATGTAGAAAAAATATAAAAATAGAATATCAGAAATAGTTTATCTAACAATAGAGAGCTAAGGAAGATATCAAAGCGTCTAAACCCTAGGAAAAAGTTAATCTACCACCGGCAATATACCCCGAAATTAGGAATTTGCAAAATCAAATAAACTAAGAAGGACCCCAGGTACCTAATTAAGTTAATGAAACAGTGAATCAAAGGCAACCACCACCAAGCAATGCCAATACAACGGAACAACCTCCCGTGCAAGCCGAAGGAAATAGCGAGCAAAGAGAAACTGAGACGCGAGAACCAGTTTCTGGAAATTAAGTTAGCGAATCCGGTAAAACTGGTCCGCTGACGACTCCGTGAGGGCCCTGTTGGGTCTTTACTGAGTGGGCATAAATGACGGGTTGAGCCCGTTTTGAAAGTGGAAACACTGGCGTGCGAGAGCCTTTGTTTTACTTTCGAAAGTCTCAATGAAGTCTGTTTGTGCCGTCTCGAGGAAGTGAGATATATATTAAATATAATGCATAATGAAATAGATAGATAAATTTATGATTTCAAAACTCATTTTAGTTTCCAATTTTAACATATTACCATTAATTCTCCAAAACACCATCTATTAAAAATATCTCTCTTCTCTTACAAATATAATATATGTAATATATATACCTGCACATAGTGTATAACATATATCATATTATTCCACCCCATTATAATGCAAAATATTGAGCCAAAGCACTGGTCCGAACAGGAAAAAACGCAGCTCATTTCGTCAGTTGAACAGTCAAAACGAAATTGTGGCCAAATAAACTGGGCGGAAGTTGCGAAGTAAATGCCCGATCGGACCAAAACGCAGTGCAAATCTTACTTCATGAACATTCTGAAGAAGAAATGCAACGTGAAAATGATTCAGTACCACTCGTGGACTGAGCAGGAAGAGAGATAACTTATGTAATGCGCCCAGGCTCAATTCAAAAACTGGGACAAAATACAAGAGAAATACTTCCCGCATATCACCGTGCACAAACTCCAAGTCAAGTACTCGAGCCTGCTTCAAAAGAGGAATAAAGAGAATGTGGGCGGCACAGAAAATGATTAATCAGCCAAAAACTCGCTTATCACGCAGCTTATGGATATATTGAACGGTGTTGCAAAGTGAGTAATGATGATAATAATTATACCTAATACAATATCACTTGGACTTGGACCTTCATAAGCTACTTCGACTACAATATTTGAAATTATGTATAGTTTATGTATTTTGAAAACTATTTCAAATCTTTGAACACGTGCCGAGTAATATCTGGATCTAATATATTTATTACATAAGAGGGGTGAAGAATAAACTCTTCCACGAAACAAACTAGCTCATACAGCAGTGAACATTAACTTACTTTTGAACTCAGAGAATCCTATCTCTGAAGTCAACGTAAAATCATCAAGTGGTAACAATGTGAATTAAAGCAGGTGTGATTTGAATGAATTTAGTAAGAAATACTATCTTACTGAAGGAGTAGCAAATTAACTTAACATTGGTGAGTTCAAGTTGAACTACTGAATACATTACAATCAATTCCTGCCGAGGGTGCTGACTTCATCTATTATAAAGCAGAGTATATTGAAACGTTTACTATTTTATGTGATTTAGAAAAAAGACTGGAATCACATGATGCAGTAATCTCGAATGTTAATGTTAATTTTGATGATATAACTGATAGACTCAGAACTTTAGGAACCGAAATAGTTCTATTCGCGGTTGAAAGAATTGAAGCAAGACTTACTGGAGCAGATAATCTCTTAACAAAAGCTATTAAACTCAAGGATTTCTTATAACCAAAATTTAAACCGCGATTATAATTTAGTTATTAAGTAATTATGTCTTGGGTGTAAATGAACTATTCTCAGGTGTAGTAGATCAAATTCTATTGGAGGATGTTATGATGCATTTCAACTCATCAGAAATTGAAAATAAACGAAATGGCAGTGCACTAAATTTATGGTGTTCAAGACTACGAGATAGACCTTCTGTCAAAACTATAATTGACTTCTTACAGTTATGTGAAGTAATAATTGTCAGTGAATGCAGTGTAGAACAATTATTCTCCCAGTTTGGACATATAATTGGGCAAAGACGAACAAATATAACACCAGAAATGTTACACTCAACATTTATGGTTAAAAGTTGCACGAAATATGAATATTTGGATGAAATAAAGAAAAAGATGATAAAACTTAATATTGAGTGATACCGTATATCATAACTAAATACCGGAATGCATGCAATTCTACCGAAGATATCTAAAATACCGGCAGAAATGCGCATGTATAACCAGGACGCTATCTGAGTAGAATATTGTTGAGGTTTTTCTCCTTTTGAACTTTGTGTTGTTTTTGACTTCAACTTCATCTTGGCCGGCTTCAACTTCAACTCGACTGACTTCAACTTCAACATCAACTTTATCAGCATCATTGTTCTGTTGACCGATATTTACTATTTATTTTTCTTCATTTTATTATAATATCAATAGCTTATCTATTTATCACGAGTTATTCATATTTTAAAAATACTACTATGAATTCAAAGTCAGTTTCTGGCACTTTATTTCTAGGAAGTGGTAAAATATGAAATAAACATGTTATAATTTATATTTGTGGATGAAAATTGTCATTATTATTGAATGGATAATAATTATGATTACTTACTAAATAACAATAATTGGACATAATTAGTTAAATAGTATGTATTAATTGATTCAATTAAAAGTAATGCTAAATATTGACGTGTTGAAATAATTATTAAATGAAATAATAATACTGATAATCTAAATTAGTTATTAAAATGAACCAAGAATTACAGCAGAAGATATTTGAATTATATAATACTAGTTTAATATTATTGTATAATTGTTAAAATTAGACTTCAAATATGTTAATTCAAGTTAAAATAGTAAACCAAAAAATTATTGAATACATGAAGAGACATAGACTGGGTTTACATTTATATGGAAAGATGAAAGTAGTAAAATTATGAAATTTGCTGGGAGCTCTGGAGATTTATAGTCATCATATATGTATCTTGTATGTGAATTTTCAGCTACCTCAAAAAATCGATATTTTTCAAATGGACAAAAAATGACTCGATTTTAAAATGAAGTAAGAGTGATATAAGGAAATAAAGACAACAGTTCACTTAATTATAATACAAATGATTTCACTTTTAAGCGTCCCGTCATGAACTATCGGATCAAGACCCATGATTCGTCCAGACACTCAATTAGAATAAAGCAGTTTTTCACGCTAAAATGGTAGAAATGGTAGAAATTCTCTATTTTTGTTAATAATTTAACGAAAAATATTAGGAAAAAAATCTAGATTATATATTGCAGTGATTTATGATAAATATACGTAACTGTAGATTAATAGAATCACACGAACAAATGAACACTTAGTTCATAAGATTCTACATAAGATTCTACAAATGAGAAGGAATGTTTTAAAGAATCTCAATAATATTCGGTTAGGAGGGTCAGGCACCATTGTTGAGATTGACGAATCACTTTTTGCAAGACATAAGTACAGGTAGGTAGGTATCTGCTTATGATATGTAGGTCGTTCGCGAATCAGTTAAATTGCAACAATATTTTCAAATGAAGATTTTAGTAAATATAGATGATTAATTATAGATGTGAAAAATGAACTCACTTACGTCTGCTATTTATAATATAAACTACTATGTTGCGGTGACTGTAACCCCTTTCTTCTCCTGCATATTCTTACATGAAATGATGCGCGATGCTACTGGGTCGTTCTGATGGATATGTATTCATCAACTTTTGCAGTATCTGCTTGTCTTCGAAAGATATATGGCAGTTGTACAACACCTGTTGGAAAGACCTGTGGTAGTAATCTCTAAGCTGCTTTACAGTTTTGTAGGGTATCAGTTTCTGCATAGATTTCCAAAATATCTTCTAACCGTGTTCCTAGATGCAAGCATCTACATCAATGCACATTTACTTGTGATCAAATGTATCCGATATTATATTGTTTTCCTGTAGAACATTCGCCAATTATTTCGAGAATGCATGTCTTTACTCTGCATATTAATCTTTCAAGGATTTCTTTTAAATATCACCATTATTACTAATATGAGATTTATTAAAGTCTATTATTCTGAACTGCTACGTGACAGCTTCGGAAAAATGAAGTTTTAGTTCGTTTGGTGGTATGCTCATCTGTGTTGACATCTCTGTGAGTAAATAGTGATAAGCACCATCCGGAAGCATCATTATTTCGTATAGAACTTGCTTTGGATTCGATATCAACATTTGTTGAAACTTTTACATTAGAGAGTGGACTTAGTTTTACATTTGAAGTGGAAATTTATGTATTTCACTTAAGTAAGATTCTGAAAAGAAAATTTACGAATGTCTCTTTTGATGTTTTTTCAACAATGTCTTTATCTTTATATTTGATTTATGAAACTTTCAAAATCAGAGATAATAGTAATTTTGAATGTAATATTTATAATATATATATATATATATATATATATATATTATAATCTAATTGCTAATATTACAATAATCGAAAATTTGAGTTTGAACACATATTTATTCATTTATATTTGATTGTGTATTATTCATAGTATTTTGGTTTTTACTCCATTATTTGTTTGTGCAAAAGTTTATATCGACAAAACTTTGGACATTGAATGTACTATTTCAAATCTTCGTGTGAACTTTTCATAAATTGAACATGCATTATAAGTAACGGACTAAATTTGCAATGTATATTTTTATATACCGATCGCTTGCTCAAAAATAGAATAGTTTGAGATGAAGCAAAAGATATTTTAACCTCATTTGTGTAAAATTTCTAGATAAAACTATACTCATTACTGAAAATCCGCTAAGCTATTTATTGATAAGAGATCAATCGCGTTTTACAACAAAATATTGGGGGGAAATAAAAAGCTAATGTACCATTTGCCCCAAAATTGATATTTTTCTCATATTTTGCACTTTCATAATTTATCTCCGTTATGTGAAATTGTTTGTGACTAGAAAGTATGATGTGGAACTCTTTTTTAAAAATAGACAAATATAAAATAATATCATTTTCTAAACTTTTCACTCCAATATTCTATTTCACTCATCATTATATTTCAAATTTGTAAAGGAAGGGGAGGTAGGTATAGAATAATTATCAAATTTTGGCGATATAATTTTCATGATTGTGGAGTGTATGTTTGGACTTAGTGGACGAAATAAACCTCTACACCTCTACACGAATTCAAAAATTCAAAAATTAACTAAAAAAATAGATCAATAAAAGCCAAAAACTTAAAATATAATATCAGTCAACACCCCTTAGGAACCAACGCGTTTGTGAAGCTCGGGCAGTTCCCTTGTACCGTTCCCCCAATATAGTTCGTTCCAATTGATTTCGAATTTGTTAAATGATAAGTGTTCAAATTGTCACATCCAATTATGAAACCGTTTCCAGTTCCAGTAATTCGTACCGTCGAAATTGTTGAATTGTTAATTGTAACATTCGAAGATGCACCGTAACCGATGAAACCACCACTGTTTATATTAGACGAGATATTACTGAGATTCACCGTTGAATTTGAAATAGTTACATTTGTAAATGCAAAATATGAGACAAAAGCTGTTACATTTTTAATTGCTGAAATCGTACTGTTAAACACTGTTGAGTTTAATATTGTAATATTTTTATTGACAAGTGTTGAATATCCAATTAAACCACTAACATCACCATACGAACTTATATTACTGTTTAACACTGTAGTGTTTAATATTGAAAAGTTCTCACAATTCATATAGCTAATAAGAGCAGCAACAGACCCTGAAAGATTATCATTATGAGAAATAATCATAACCATAACTATATTTGACATTTCAGTAGATAAAGAACTATGTACACCAATAATTGCCATATTTGTAAATTTTTTTCCCTGTGCATAAATAGATACACGCAAATTAAGTAGTCTTGTTTTGCCAGCACAATTGCCTAATATACCAAATTATGTATAGTTTTATTGTGATATACTTGTCATATATTATTGGAAACATATGTTATTTATTGTAATTTTATCATTTGAAGAAGTAGAATACCCAATCAAAAAACCAGAATTACTTACATAGTCCGTTTTTACATGAATAAATGATTAATGCAATAAACTATTGATTTCAATATTAGTAAATGTATATACGGCTAAAACACCACCAAATTAGTAATATATATTTGCGCTATCTGAACTTACTATGGAACCTATTTTTAAATAATTTGAACTATTTCCGATAATAATTGAAATGTTATTTATTGTTAAATTGCTAGACGTAATAGTACTTAACAAAAATGAAGAACTATTTCCAACGTAATAGTTATCAGGCATTATAGAGATCCAACTTAAATTCAAAGAAGCAAAACTTGCGAATATCCCAATCATTGCAACAGTCTTAGTACTTTGGTAACATCCTTGTAATTGGTATCCAGAAATCGTAAATAGTCCGCTGATGCTATTTATCAAAGTAATATTTCCATTTGACATCACGAAATTCAGATTTACCAATAGATTAGTGATATTTGTAGATATTGTTGATTATGATACAAGGACGTTTAATAATTGCCCAGTTGTAATTTAACTTCCATTTCTGGAAACCAAATTCATCTGGTTTACAATTATGCTTGAACTTGTAGTTAGGATTGATCCACCACTTACAGTTTATGTTCCAATCTGGATCTTTATATTTCTAAAAATGCTCTGGCTCTAAAATAACGGTTGAACGGAAACATAAACTCCATCAGAAACGTCAATAAACGCGTTCTTAATTACAGTAGAGGAGCTGAAAACGTAACCACTACTGAAGTTACTTGTTACGATTTGGTTCGTAATTGAAGTGACATCGTACACAGAGACGTAACTGTTTTTATTGCAAGAAAGCGATGCATCAGCACATTTAATATTTTGAACGCAGAAATCCAAGAATTTATAATTCTAATTAATGCATAAAAGCTACAATTTTAAGTTATCAACAGTGTCTAATTATTACTCCAGAACATCATTTTAAGAATTAACGGTTTAGTTTAAGAGTGAAGTGTTGTGAGAAGAAGTCACATTATTTAGTGTCGTGTTTATCTTTGAAAACATATTGATATAGCTAAGTATCCTTTAACTTGTATTGTAACTGATGTTTTATAAGGTATTATTGAGCTGTTAAAGCTATTAAGTACAATTTTCTGAGCATGTTTTGATTATTGAAATATTGTGGAAGATGTTCTGATCCAAACTATTGAAGTTTGAAGCAATACTATTATTTAGCGCATTAATGCTGGATTGCACAGATATATTTAACGCAGTTATGTTTCCGGTCATTCTAATTTCCAGGTTTTACATATTATCTAACATTTCAGTGTTAACCTAGGAATAATTTCCCAATATATACTACTCCAAAATAGCATTGTTACTATTCAGTGTATTAGTTAACATGTTAATGTTACTGCTAAAACTATTGTCGATTTGCTATAATTTCTGTTCCATTGTGGTAATATTCTATAATAATTATGTTACTTAATCATTTAACATTTAACTGGACATATTGTGAATGGCTTCGATAACGTTGACACACACAGATCCGTCAAAAAGATATCCATATGTACACTGGCACTGGCCGTCCACGAATTCGAACGGGAAGTCGCAGGTCAGCATTCCGCTGTGTGGTAGTGCATACTACAGACTGTCTCCACACAGCCCGTACACCACCATTTGTCCGCCGCACACATCGCAGTTGAGCGTGACTGTACCGTTGAATGTGATGTTGGCGCTCTGGTTACCTAGACTCAGGTTGCTGTCCACGCACACCACGAAGGAAGAAATGGTCATGTTCATCTGCGACGCTATCTCGCAGGCGATGTACCCGCTGTAGTCGCTTTTGATCAGGTTGCTCCCGGTCAGGTTGCAGTCGACGATGGTGATGTTCGCGTTCGCATTGTCTACTCGGTTCACGATGCCAGAAGCGTGCATGCTTGCCAGTCTGTACTGAATCAACGACTGCTGGAGAAAGACCGAGTTCGGCGCTTCTCCCACCAGACCAGAAAGCTCTTTCCCGGACGCTATAAAGACCAGCGAGCAGTTGTAGATTTTCAGGTCGCACTTGATGCAAACGAGCGCGCCGCGAAACACCTCGAAGCCCAGGCTGATGTTCACCAACGAGTCCCTCACCACGTTTGTGTTCAGATTAAAGCCGAACAACGCAAAGGCGTTCACGTTTTCGTTGGATATACGGACGTCAACTTCGAGTTTCTGCGTTAGGGTTGTGTACAGGAACATGTTGCTTTGCTTCTGCGTCACGTGCAGTTCTTATTGAAGTTTTATGTTGTTTATGTTTTTGGCTTTCTGACAGAAACTGTAGCTTTGACTATTCAGTAAAATGCTGTTCGTGCACTTGTTGTTGTAGTTCAGTTATTTGTATATGAGTATAGAAGATAACATGACGTGTAATAATTGATAACGCAGGTCTGGACTCAAATCAAAATATAT